>JAILXH010157383.1:14939-27362 GCA_023558415.1 Piaractus mesopotamicus
ATAAGATAATCCACTTGCATCAGGAAAGAGAAAGTCAAAGGAAAATACATGGAAAACAGGAGTTCAAACAATGATTGAAAGATATAGAAAACTGGATTCCTAACAACTCTGCAGGACCTGGTAGACCACCAAACTGTCATTATGAGATAAACAGTACTTACAGCTGAAAATTAAAGGAGAAAATCTAGCTCCACTCTTGCTTCAGATGTGACAAATTCTTCCACTGTAAGAAAACAGCACTATGGGTCTGAAAGGATGTGTAGCTGTCAGGAAGCTGTTACTAAGAAAACAGACCAAAAAGAAGAAAATTTGTAAATCAAACAAAAAAGCTGTGTTCTCAGAGCAATGGTTTGGCCACCTCAGAGTCCAGACCTCAACATCACTGAATTCGTCAGGGATTGCTTGAGAAACAGAAAGTGCAACCAACTTTCAAGACTGTAGGTTTCTTTGAAAAAATGAAAGGAATTAAAGCTATAATAAAGACACACTAAATACTGAAAGTATTCAATGTTTTATTTGTTGTTGAGGCTTCTGTGTAATTTTCTCTAAACAAAAAGTTTCATCCTTTTTTCCTGATACTGAAAAATGAATATGGTCATTTTGACTATAAATTAAATAAGCAATGCATGAAGTCTGACTTTACAGTATTATATATGTTCTTTTTCTTGTTTTATTTTAATGTTTTATTCAACAACAATATACACCCCAGTGTAGTCACATCAAAGCTTTTCTTTTTCTTTTTATCAATATGTAACACATAATAACACTGTCTTTTAAAAACTATGCCAATTCTGCCAGAGAAGAGAGCAGAATGCTGTTTCAAAATGCAAATCGGCCTTCAGCAAGCCTCCATTGTGTTCCAAAGGCATCAGAAATTATTTTTTTCAAATGTCATTGAAAAAAATCTCTGATTCGTGTTACAATAAAGCAGAGGCTGCAGTCCGTTCAGGACTGTAACAGCTCGGCAGCAGATCAAAGAGTTGGTGGACCGTTTCTGATCAGTAATCTTATTTGAGCATTAGGAAAATCCCAGGCGTGTAGATAGCGATGTGGCCCTGCCAGACTTCTGAGCAGCAGCAGTGGGAGGCTAGTGGAGTGGGGATTTCCTAAACACTTCAACAGCTCTCACTCATTTTAATATCACCCAGACCTCACATAACAACAATTATAACAACCTCAAATGTCTGTTTGCAGTCAGAGGCCACTTAATTGGGTCCACCTACAGTAAAATGTACTGCAGTACCTGTGATACAGTCATTGCTGCACCCATCCTCAGCCACAAGCTTATCTATTTATCTGTGTATTAGAGATTCGCCAGACTGAAGTGGGTGTTAGTGGTTCATGAAATGGACAGTGCATTTTATAGGTGCTAACACCTTCAGGTCAGGCTAACAGGGTCAGTATTAGACCCACTTGAGAGTTATTTTAAACTGAAAGCAACCACAGAGCATAAGTCAGTCAATCCAAATGATTTTGTTCCTCTGTCTCAAAAGCCTCAAAGCAGAAAGTTTCACAAGAATTTGCACTGGTTTAGATTGCTACAAGAATTACAGTAATATTACCATATAACTACTATAATGTTGCATTTATGTCAAAAACGCCATGTTTTTGTTTCTGTGTCTACTTTTTTACACCATGGCAGCCTGCCTTACAAATCTAATTTTACAGGTATTTATTTGAAAACAGCACAAAGAAGAGATATTTAACATTTTACCTTATCAACTTTATTGATTTAAAAAAAAAAAATACACCAAATCCAAATTTGATGCCTGCAATGCATTCCAAAAAAGTTGAGATGGGGAGATGTAAGACCGGGAATTTAGTGGAACGAACAACACCTGTTTTGGAACTTTTCGCAGGCATACAAGTAAGTAGGTAACAGGTGATTCTATCATGATGGGGTACAAAAGGTACTTTCATAAAAGGCTCAGTCGAAAAACGGAGTGAATACCCCGACAGTTTAAGAACGTTTCTCAATGCATCTACATTATTTAAACATTCAGAGAATCTGAAGAAGTCATAAAACATCCAGAAACACTGCCAGAACTGCTTATCTGAGATGGATTGATGCACAGTGCAAACGTGTGCCGCAGTCTGATGAGTCAACCTTTTAAATTGTTTTTGGAAATAATGGAAGTTGTGTCCTCCGGGCCAAAGAGGAAAAGGACTGTCCCGATTGTTCAAAAGGCCACGTCTGTCATGGTTGGGGGGTGTGTTAGTGCCAGTGGCATGGGCAATGTGCACAAGTGTAAATGCTGAACAATACACCAGATTTTGGGGCAACATACGTTGCTATCTAGAAGATGTCTTTTTCAGGGATTAGTTTCAGCAAGACAATGCCAAGTCACATTCTATATATATGTGTGCAATATACCTTTGGACTGCTGAAGTGTTAGATCAAGCAAGAATTGGAAACATTTTCACTTTCACAACTACAACAACTGGTGTCCTCAATTACCCAAATCATTACCGAAAGTTGTTAAAATGAAAGGTAACACAGTGGTAAACATGACCCTGTCCCAGCTTTTTTGGAACATGTCGCAGGAAAAGAACAATAGAGTTAATTAGTTGAACTCGGCAGGGCTCAATGTTGTATTACACACTTCTATGACCTAAGAATATCCCTGTAGTTACTGAATGATAAGCCTTAATACGTAAGTTTGGGATTTTAAGGGGTTAAAGGAGAATTCCCTCAAAGTCCCTCAAACATTCTGCATCACTGAATCATTGAGATGTAAACTAAATCTTAGAGTGATTAAAGTTGGTACAATGAAATGGTTAATTGCAGAGAAACCTACCTACTCAGATTTCTTTACAGTAGTGGTAAACCTGATGTCTACAACACAGGTCTAGCCATTTTATTGAGCGTCTCAAATAACCAGTGAACCTACACGTGTCTTCTGAGTGTTTATTTGTAATGTTAATAATGATAAAATAGTGGTAAATCTGAAAAGCTGTTGAATTGAAGAAAAAAAAAAAGAAAACATGAGTGTGTACACCGTTCACAAGATACTGTAGAAAAGATGCTCTGCGAAAGGCCCTTCTTTCTCTGAGAGTGAATCCAGACCAGATTTACTTTCAATGGAACCCAAACGCATCCATCTGTTTACAGAATAAGATTTATCCTGGATCCTAAGAAGTGTTTTCATATTCATATTTCTAATATTTCATTACCATTGCTTCAGTCAGTAGAGTTATGACTGTAATAATGCCTACAGCACTGTAAATGTATCTTTCTCAAGTGCAATATAGAAAAGCCATTTATGAAACCATTAGCATTATGAGTTATCTTCAATGCAGAGGTTTTATTACCTTGACAAAATGGCAAAGGAACTCTCAACGTGGCAGCCTTTTGAATATTGTGAATTTGCAAACGGCCCTAGTTAAGAATTTAAGATATCTCAGTCTCTGGAGGGGATTCTGTCTCTCATATTTCATATTCAGTAACAGGGAAGAGAAAGTGTGATTCATCTTAGCTGATCATCGCAAATAACTCTCAAAAGTCACTCGAGGTCAAGTGTGCAATACAGCACAGTGTAGTTCTCATATGAAATACAGTTAAGCCTTTTTATACAAAGCTCATTAAAAAAAAGTCAAATTCAGTACAGATTTTAGGGTGCACTCGTGCTATTTTTGAACAAAATAGTCATAGTTAAAAATCAAAGTTCCTTAACGGTTTTTGGCTAAGTTTGTAGAAAAAAACTAAGCTGTATAGAACTTTCCATTATGTTGATGTTCTTTGAGCTTTAAAAGTGTTCCTCATGCTCATCTCTTTTAGAAATATATTTAAAGAACCATCCATTGAAAGGCCCTCCAACCAAAAATGGCTTTTGTGTCGCTTCACAGAGAGCAGAATATAAACTGTACTGTCATGCAAGTTTCATACTATGAGATCAACTGAAATTGGACTGGTGGTGGTTTGACTGGTCTTTTCCAAATCTTAGTCTGACCCTGTGGTCAAACAGAGTTCAGTGTAGTTACAAATAACTGTCGGTCTGTCTTCTTGTTCTCTATTTCTGACAGCCAGCGTAGCTCAAGCTATACTGAAGTCAAAGTGTTCCTCGTCTGACACAAGTAGAAGCAAAAGTGAATTACCAAAAATAACTGAAATATCATGTGCAAAAACTCCTGATGTGCTGCATTCTCTATAAAACTGCAGTGGAACATCTTAGCATATCTGGCATAAGCATAGAAACCGGTTTGCTATGTGCTATTCTGCTTTTTAGTCTACAATTAAATGCTCAGAACTAACAGGATGCAGGGGTTGCGATGTACACCACACAAAAGCAGCCATTTTATTCACTATCCAAAACCATCAGTGAACCTTATACATGTCTTCTGAGTTCTTATATGTAATATTTATAATGGTAAAATAGTGATGAATCTGAAAAAAGAAGGGACTATTTTGCATTAGAACACCCTGCATGTCCCCTTCCAAGTTTAAGGCCAAAACTTTATCTAAAAATGCGTTGTCAGCCATCAGGCAGCGCATTTGTAACCATTTTATGTAAACTTTCAGGGACACTAAATGCTTCAGACATCAGGTTTCTTTGGGACGTTTCTTTAGAACTGAGCATTTCACAAAACACTCTGAATTACATCTTAATCATTTAACCCCTAAAAATCCCAGGCTTAAGGCTTATTATTCAACAACCACAGGGACTTCAATGCAAACTGGCTGAGCTAGGTTACAGAAGTGTGTAAGAAAACTGGCCATTTACAGGTTTAATTATGTAGAAATGTTATGGAATTCCCTTTGAACTTAACCTCTCAAAGTGTAATCTTAAGACTTTATTATACAGAAATTACTATGACTCAATAAATACTATGAAAGTAATATGCATGTTATGTAATTGGACCCACATGCAGAGTTCAAAGAATTCTGTTCAAGTGTCTACATCAGTTCCATGTGAATAAAACATATGGCAAATTTCATTTTACTTACCTCTGGCAATACTTGCTGATGTGATACATGTTATTCATGTAAAACCATATACAACTGAATCAAGTCATTTCAAAGCTTTTTCTTTTCAGTGTATTATAGGTTGTGACAGTCTTTCAGTATCCAGTGCATACTCTGGAGAGTGGGCGGAACACCTGACACCGTTTCAGGAGCTGAGGGCAGTCTGCTAGCTTCAACATGTGTAGTGTAAAGAAAGGAATATTTGTGGAGCACATTAGCTCACCGAGGGGTTCCCATTGTGGGCGAGGGGACTGCCTTCAAAAGCCCCTTGCCTTTCCCTTTCTCTCTTTTGGGCCTGTCTGTGTGGGAGGCCGCGTGGGCTTCCCCATACAGCGGCTGTAAAAGCACACAGGAACTTGCTGTTACTCTTCAGCCCCCAAAAAACAGCCAGCCTAAGCAGAATCCACGGCCTTCAGGACAGCGGAGAAAGGAGGACAAAGAGGAGAGTGTGGCCGCAGTGTGGGCTGCCTCCTGAGGAGCCGAGCTGGCTCATCACTTACTTTTCAGCCAGGTGAAAGAGCCCCATGGTCCGTCCTCCTACGGCCAGATTCCAGTGCAATCCGGACACTCGGGCGTCCAGCTGTCAGCCACAGCGCTGTAAGAGACAGCCCCAACAGCTGAGGATGGACACAGCGTTTGCAGAACACGTGGGCAGACTGCTCACAAACAAACAGATTGCCCAGAGTTGGGGTCAGTTCAAATAGGGGCTATTAGCCAAAAGATTATATGCCCCACCCTGTTCGCACACTGTGGATCATGAATGAGAATTACTTTGTTAAGGTAAGTTGAGTTCAGGTAAAGTGGGACACCATCCTTTATCACTGTTGGCAGACAATGACAACAGATGTGGCTTCAGAAAACTGATTTTTTTCAAATAAAAGAGTTTGATTATGCCTTGCAACATTGTTTCATACATAGCATTCACTCCTTACAAAGTCCGTATGAAGTCCAAATGTGGAAATAAGCTGCAAAAACAATCCGTTATGAACATGGTTCTGTGATGTCTTGGAACCGACTAATTTACATATGTCCACATATTTAGTTCAGCTCTGCCCGTTCACGTTGAAGTTATAAGGAGTGTTTCAGCCCGAACTTCATTTTGAATGAAAATACTGTGCAGCCAATCAAAACAGAGGTCATTTACACATATCATCCTTAAAGCCACGGTAATAAAAACAGCCTGTTTAACTGTAAGAGCTAAAGAAAGGTTGGAAAACAGTCATATAAACAGGAATGAGTGTTTTGATACATAAAACCACACAACAGTTATATAGGGCTAAAATCAAACACATCCAAAAAGGTTCACAGTAAGTATAATGTTATCAGTGTTAATGGCTAAACTGTTGAGGCTGTCGAACATTATGTAATTGCCTGTGCTTTTGCTTTGAAAATGAGCATGTACTGACAGTGATTTGAAACTTTATCAACATGTTTGTTGATGGGTAATGCAGTGATGTTGAAGCAGGGCTTCACTTTACCTCTCCAGCTGTGCCACTCGAGCAGAAAGCCACCCACAAGTTAGTTTAATAAGTGAGATTAATATCTAGTTGTGGGTGAGTGGTTTTCATGGACTATTCTTATGTCTGCCCACAAATGTTCCAGTTTATCTGAATTCACACCATGTGTCAGGTACAGGAATTTAGGTAGCACTTTACAGAGTGGTAATAAGTGGGTAATGATGTGGTAATAAATAGGTAACAACTTGTAAACCACATGCAAATTTTATAGTTGTGACTAAATTATGAATTAGTAATTGTAAACAGGTCAGTGATAAAATATAAAAATAAAATATTATACATATGTATACAAAAATGTACAAAAGTATGTGGAAGGGAATAAATGGAACTAGTTCTCTGGGGTCATCATATTACTGATTGACTTCCCAATTCCCAACCCAGATATGAAGCCATCTTGTGCAAACTTAGTAGCCTCCATTATATTTTAAGCAATTTGAAGAGGAATTTCACTGATTTTTCTGCATTTCTGTATAATTCAATCTTTGAAATGTAAAAGTTATTCAGAGTACAGGAATTTGTATTTAGCTAAAAATTGCATGCTAATTTTATAGTTATTACTAAATGATAAATGAGTAATTGTAGCAGTAATAGGTCAGTGATAAAATGATAAAATAGTAGTAGCAAGATGTACTAACCTAAAAATTACATGCTAATATTCTAGTTATTAATAATTAATTAAGTTAATTAATAAGTTAAAATAAAGAAAGTTAAATATGTAAAGATATATGTGGTGTGGTTTGAGTTTTTTCCATCACTAAACTCATTTCTGAGCCTCTTGTCAGATTTATAATAGAGTAAAAGTTTTTTGTTGACAAGTAATACAAGAACACCATGTGGTTTTCAGCCCTGATACTGTGTAATCTCGGTATCCTTACCTCATCTATTCCTGCGTAACACTTTTCTGTAGGTGGGCTTACATGTAATGGTAGTAGAACAAGAACTGATGTTTTCACCTGATGAGATGCAGAAACTGAGAAACAAGATGATAAGAAGTTAGTTTTTTTACAGCTCCAACACAATTTAGTTTCACTGTAATTACAACCTGTAACTGTGTCTGTATACCACACTGTGTCTGACCATTTAAAGATATAACAGCGCGATAAGTGAATTAGCACTTTACAGTAATTATATTGTAATATTATAGTAACAGGTTATATCTACCTAAAAATTACCAATCATTTCAGTAGAACTGCTAGTATAGTTACAACTGCTTAGTATAGTTACACAGGACCAAAGTGAAAACATCTCAAATCTTGTTGAAATATTATAAGACTGGAGTACATTTTTGCTTATTTGAAGTCATGTTGTCTAGTGAAAGTGTCAATCTATTTGCATCATTGTTATTTTACTTGTTTAAAAAAAATTAAAATACTTAAAACATGTAAAATTATCTGCCAGGGTTCTGGCACTTTAACTAGATAAAACTGCTCAACATGTCTAGAAATAAGTTCAATAATCTTATTCCTACAACAATATCATAACAAAAACTATTAGATATATTGACTACATTTAAGATGTTTTCACCTGCTAAGGTATCAAATTTTAATAAAAACAAATTGAAACTTAATGGCAAGAGCAAAATAGAAAACTCTACTGACTTTGAGATTTGAGCATATTCTTTGGGATAAATGTGCTCTAATAATACCACTTGAATTGGCTTGATTTGATTTGTGAACAAGATTTGTCTTTGAGGTTCATAACGAGTACTTTAAAGGTTTAAATGAAAATATAAAAAGTAAACGTTTTTTTTTCTTCTCTTGGAAATGAAATTGAGAAAAGAATTCAATCAAGTAAAGTACAAATCTTCCAAAATAAGACACTTACTAGTTTTTAATGGAAGAACCGAATGTGTATGGACAATTCTGACTTCTTTACGGCCACATTGGATGATTTTTGGCTATATTTTAGTAGCCTTTTTAAAACCTGAAGCTCACACTATGTGGGCAGAATGAACACGAGAAACATGCTAGCACATTTCAAGCTCTATCCAAAGTTACCGTATAGCAAAGTTGCAGTAACATTTTCTTCTGTTTAATTGGTGTTTTAAATTTATAAACGAAAAAGCAGTTTCCCATTAAAATTACACAAATCAAATAAAGAGCTGCAGTGGAAGTATGAGGCACCTGGCTGTTTAGCACAAATGGTCTTTTTGGTATTAGTGTAGCAGCAACATTCACACTTACCCACCTCACGTTATCACAAAATTGCAACACAGATCGGCTAAAATCAAATCAATAAATTTGCTGTTAGATGAATGTGTGTTTGGATCAACAATCCTCATATCTTCATAATGATACATTTACCATCAGAAGACAAGTTTCTTAGCAATAATGCACATTACTGTTGCAAGACGTCATTCAATCATAGCTCCATTCAGTCGTGAATGTTTCACTCAGTGTAAAGGACAGCTGGTGTTATTAAAAGAAAAAGGAAAAAATATATTCAGTAGATTTCGATTATTGATAAATCTTGTGGATTTTGTTTTTAAGAATAGCAGATTGTCCATGAAGATCACACATTAGTCTCTTAAACTGCAGCCTTAATTCTGAGTTATTAATCTTAAGACTTATTATTCCGTCTCTGTGGTTCTAGGAATGAGGACATAAAGTGTGGACCCACGTACATTACCCTCCAAAAAGTTGGAATCAGTTTTGTCAATAAAATAAAACCAACATGGTTGTAGACAAGCACATAAAAAGATTGTAATATGTCAGTACTGTTCAACTTCACAGCTGTATATAAAAATGAAGAAATATTACATTTGTCCAGAATGATGAACATGTGTATAAGATTTTGAAATGACTGAGAAACCTGTATAACACCTTTATATAACTTATGCTAAAATTAATATCCAGAATTGATCATGTTTCAAAGGTAGGGGTCAAACTTCATGGCGGATAACTTGTATGTGATGACATGATAACTGTATGTATGTACATATAGATACACAGTAGACATGTGGTAGACATGTAGTTATTAATCTTAAATACAAGTTACTATGAATTATTTGGTAAATACAGTGGAATAACCATATGATGTAAAGTAATGTAGGCTCTGTAGATATTAGGAACTGAAGTGTGGGTCCGCATACAGACCCTTACGGTCATTTTCCCGGGCAGGGATTAAGCCTAATCCAGGATTACACAGTATTTGGAATGGAAATTCTCAGTTGAAAGGAAATTTTAGTCCAGGACTAGGCTTAATCCCTGCCCAGAAAACCGACTCTTAAGGTTAAAAGAGTTAAACAAAGCTAAGACGACCATTTCACAGTAGCAAAGCAGTAAAACAAGGCAGTTTTGCAGGTCCAGAGAGAGAACAAGACCACTTCTATTCCATTCTGTCCTTTTTTTTCAATGAGTTATGACTCGATTCACATTTGTGTGTTCTTTCTTGCTGGACACCCACAGAGTTCCACTGAGCTGCATCTATTTGAACACATTGTGCTGAGAGAACAGAACCAGCTTTGCACATCGCTCATTAAATCAGGATATTCATGCTCGTCCCAGAGAGTCAGGCAAAACAATTGATGCCACACAGACTCACATGTCCAACCACTGAGTGAATTATGCATCAGAATTCATTAAACAATATTCAGGTACAGGTCATCTCGCAGTGTTGTAGGCCATGACAGAGCTACAGCCCATTGCAGTGGAAATGTATTTGTCTACTGATCAACAGGGGAGGGCAACATGATAATATGTTACTGTTGTAATGATAAATTACTTAAGAACTCTAGACAACTGTGTGCATCATAAAAAGATTTAGACCAATTATAGAAAACCACATCAACCAGTGTTTTGCAGAAGTGTTCACAAGTCTCTTCATTTAGGTCTCTGCGCTGCAAGTGTGAGTCAAGTCCAGACCTGAAGCGCTACATGCTGTAAACGTGGTGTTTCAAGAAAAAAGTCAAAACAACTTCATACATTTGGTTAGTCTGTAGTTTGTACAGCAAGTATACTAGCTAGCTAACAAAATAGCTAATCCAGCTAAAGTTTGTGAAACATACTAAAACTTTAGTTAGATTAGCTGATTTCAGCTATTTATTGCATTACTGAGCATACATTGTATCCAAACTAGCCAATCACTTCAAGTGTGCTAGTATAGTGTATTAGTGTATTAGTTTATGTGAGTTTTGAAGAAATGTGAGCTAAAACATACTAAAAATTCATCTTGCTGTTTACGCTAGCTACCATACTATCTATCTAACCTAGCCAACTGTTTCATGTTGTTTTGCCTTTTTTTCTTTAACCCCCTTAAAATCCCAGACTTATTACATGCTAAGGCGTATTATTCAGTAACTACAAGGACTTCAATGCAAACTGGTTGAGCTGTTCTTAGATTATAGTTTTAACACCACATTTACTGCACATAGTGCTACATTCTATGCAACAGATTGAAGTTTTTTCTATAATAAAAGGCTTCTTATTTGAAGCCATGTTCGCTGCGAGCTGCGTTGCGTAATGACTGTGCATTATCGTGGGAAAACTGTCGCACGTCACACAAAAGATTGGAAAAAAGTGTTTGACTCAGGTTGGCAGTTCTGATTTAATCTGTTTTATCTGTGGGCTTTTTTCTCAGGCTAAAGTTTCACAAATCTTAAATTTCGGATCTGAGTCGAGAGTCAGGTAAGGGTGACTCCTTGTCAAATTGAGAGTCGACATGTGACAAGAGTCCTCATCTCTGGTAATTAGTAACTGTAGAACCTTCACAATAAGTAGCTGACTGGATTGTCAGCCTATTATGACATCATCTCATTATATTACTTTGTTTTTATTGTTTGATTTAGTTTGTTTTAGTGTCTGTGTACCAGACAGGGATTAAGCCTAGTCCTAGACTACACAACATTCTAAATGGAGATTCTCCATTTAAAGGAAATGTACCCAGTTAGTAAGCACATATCAGTCCACTGACTCGATAAGCTCGGCACCCCGCACACCGTATGTCACTGCTGGTCCAGCCTCTGATTCACTGTATTTATGATATTGCTGTTAAAATGATTTATTAAGCTAATTTACTCAATATTATAAAAGAATTAAATGATTAAATGAAAAAATAAGTAAACTAGACTGTGAGTGGAAAAGGAGAAATGAAAAGTGCCATTTTATCTAACACTCTGCTTACCCACCAGTGGGCCACCCAGAAAACGCTGAGCAAAAACCTAGTTCGGGACAGCTTTGCCATCAGTGGGCCAACAGTGACCCGCTATCCTCTTGCTATCTGGGTTGTACTGGACTAGGCCTAATCCCTGTCTGAGAAACCAACCCATAGTGTTTCCTAACCTTTAATAAATGTGGTGCTACTGGTATGTCTGCACATTTTGTCCATCTGAATTTCAAACACCTTCAAGTACCGTGACATTATATTTTTAAACATATTGCCCACCCTTACAGATCAGTAACAGAAATAAAATAAGAAAACAAGCCATAGTAAATAGCAGCTACCAAGACTGATTTATTCATTCCAGGCAAATATGCTGAGAATAGTTTTATAAAAGTTATTCATATTAGACAGGCCAACAGCATCTGTGTATTAAAGCTTTCGAACTTATTTTCCATTCTTTGTTGTCCATTTATGGGCCTGTATGCAAATATAAGGCTCAAGAGCTTTAAGCTATGAGTCATCAGGCTGTACCTGAGACTGCTCTACTCTCTATTAGCAGTAATTATAGGACACTTGGCTAAAGCAAGCAGCATTGACCAACACAAACAAAGTACTCAAACGGATGATGTCATACCACAGTGCTGTACAAATGGGGTGAGGTGCTTTGTAAGGAATTTCCAGCCTGCTGAGGTTTTTTTGTCAGCAAGTTTTTTTTAGCGTGTCATTGCATCATCATGATTAACTTTTAAACTTTGCATTTTGAGCATTGTGTGTGTGTGTGTGTGTGTGTGTGTGTGTGTGTAAACTTAGCATTTTGATCATTGTTGATTAATTTAGCACTTA
>JAILXH010157390.1:0-11291 GCA_023558415.1 Piaractus mesopotamicus
TATATCATTTAATAAAAATGGCATGGCATTTTTTTGGCCTAATCTTTCCTTTAACAATATGTAATTATCATTTAAGGACGGAAGACACAAACTGAATCAGTTTTAAAAGAGGACTTTTTTGCTATTATTCTGTTAAACAACTTTTCAGCTGCCAGCAGGGCCACTGTTGTCGTATTTTGAGCTTAATAAGACATGTTTTCAACAGGAGACAGTTCTGGCCTGTAGACAGGTCAGTCTAGCACCCACACTCTCTGATTACGCAGCTGTGCTGTTTTAACACATGCAGAGCGCAGCTTGGTGTTGACATGTTGAAATAAGCATGAACGTCTCTGAAAAAGACGTCGTCTACAACGCAGCACATGTTGCTCCAAAATGTGTTTAGCCTTAATGGTTCTTTCACAGATGTGCAAGTTACCAACTAATACCTCCATACTATGACAAACCCTGGCTCTTGAACATTAAGGGGGACAAACTGGACTGTCCTTTTCCTTTTCGGAATAACATGATCTCAATTATTTCTATACATAATCTAAGAAAAGTTGACTCATCAGACCACAATACATGATTTCACTGTGCATCAGTCCATTTCAGATGAGCTCAAGCCCAGAGACGTTGGCAGCGTTTCTGGACACTGTTGACATTTGACCTAAACTTGCATGTATAGCGAGTGAGGGATAGTGTTTTTTGACAAAGATTTGTCAAAGTATTTCTGAGCCCATGGGGTTATATCCATCACAGAAGCTTGCTGGTTTTTAATACAGTGCCATTTGAGGGGTAGGAGGTCACAGGCATTCAGTCATGTTTTTCAGCTTCTTCTTTCAGATAGAGAGATTTTCCCAGATTCCTTGAATCTTTTAATGATGTTATGCTCTGTGGAGGGTGAAATCTTTCTCTAGCAGAGGAATGTTACTTTTGAACTTTTGCTTATACATTTTTGAAATTGGAAATTACCAAGCATGCTGGAATCACACTGCAGGTTTTGTATTAGTAAAATACTGCAAATCCTATTGCAGTCATAGCATGTAGAAGAATTGGGACATATCTTGTCTGTAGCCCACAATCACCTGTTTTCCATAAAAGAAAATTTATAATATCAATCTTTACACATTATGCCTGCCTCTTTCTGTAGCCTCCCAAACTCTGTGCATGGCTCACTTTGTGTTCTTTGTTTTTATTTTGTAGTCAATCGACAGCTCAGATGGGGAAAATGGGGTTAAATCTTAAATGTAGTAAAAGTATAACAGTTGTATTCCAAATTGACAGAAATTGATATACAGCATTTTGGAATACACCATTAAAAAAAAATAATTATTTATTATTATTATTATTATTATTATCATTATTATTATTATCATTATTATGTATCCATAACGGTACATTTATTTCTGCTAGTACCAAGAGACCTACCTGCAAAAACAACGCTGACTACTGCAATCTCAGTTGTATAACCACTAATCCCAGTGCCTGCTACAGTACCTGGAAAAGAAAACCAGTGATAAGAAGAGTCTTCAATACATAAACTGGATCAGATTTTAGGTTAATTATAAACTGTAGCTTCAGAGATACTTGGAAAAACAAGCAGGATTTAATTTAATCAGAAGTGACTCACATAGTCAACTGCACCAATTAGCTGTATAAGTAACTATATAAGCTGTCCCTGAGGACAGAACCAGCAGAGATGCAATTTAATATAGTAAATTTAATATTCAGAGAAACTGTGACTCACTTGAAGGTAGTTCATAATCCACTCCTGAAGGAAAAAATTGACAACAAATTGCTGTATGCTGTTACCATAACAATTGATTTGCATGACTAAAATGAGAACATCTGAAAAAAGGAAACTTATCTTGCAAGTCTAATTACTATACTTCTTTTGAAAGTCAAAGACTACTGAGACTGTACACTAGCTGAACAGAAGAAAAACAGCTGCAGTGCTTACCTCTTGAATCAGATGGGGCAGTGGTGGTGTTACTTCTGCTGATGCCAACTCTGAAGACGGTGTCTGTGGTTTCTGTTGTCTCCAGATAATGTACTGTTGTGCTGATATCTGTAAGTATCAAAGTATCATTTGTTATGAAGGGCTGATTCAATGCGCTGGGGGTTTGTGTGTGGCTATTAAATCAAATCCGCAGTAAAATTCCATGCGAATGAACATGAAAATGTTTTAATAAGAGACTGGGGTTTTGGTCAGCTGAACTTCATTACAGAGTCATCTGCTCTGATCCAGCTGTTAAAACACTGAGCTTGATTTGTGCAGAATTTCTTACCTTCAATTTTATATTTTGCCTCCAGCACGATTATGTTTGTGGTGTATTATGTGCGTTAAATATAGACAAATATAGATAAATTGTTGTGGTTTCTCCTTATTTAATTACATACCAAACCTCAAAACCTAATTATACGCACTGACTCACTCAATTACACAGACACTTTATTAGAAACACCTGTACATCTGTTCAGTCTGCAATTATCCAATCAATCATGTGGCAGCAACACCATGCATAAAATCATGCAGACATGGGTCAAGAGCTTTACTGTGGCATGGTTGTTTGTGGCAGAGATTGACTTGACAGTGTCGAGTTTATATAGAATGGTGCAAAAAAAAGAGAGACTTGACAGAAAGGCCAGTGTAACTCCAATAATCATTTTTTACAACAGTAGTGATCAGTAAAGCATGTCTGAATGCACGACACGTTAAATCTGGAGGTGGATGGGCTACAATAGCAGAAGATGACACTGGGTTCCATTCCTTACAGCCAATACCAGAAATCTGAGACTACAGTCAGCAGAGGCTCACCAAATGCAAATGGTAGGGTGAGAATTTGGGGTAAACAGCATGAATCTATGGATCTGCTGTATGTAAACAGTTCAAGCTGGTGGTGGTGGTGTAATGGTTTGGGGATAATTTTCTTTGCTTATATTAGGTCCCCTAAAACCAATCAAGTCCACAATCCCGCTGCCTATGTGTGTATTGTTGCTGACCGTGTGCATCCCTTTATGACCAAAATTCACCCATCTTCTAACAACTATGTGCAGCATAACAATGTGCCTTGTCACAAAGCACAAGCCATCTCACACTGGTTTCATGACCACGACAATGAGTTCAATTTACTTCAGCGGTCTTTCCAGTCACCAGATCTGAATCCAATAGTGCACATTTGAAATGTGGTGTAATCGGAGATTCATAGTATGAATGTGCAACAATTCAGGTTGTGTGTACGGTGTGCATTGTTCATCATACTTTTAGCCAAAACTCAAAACAATTAACTGGCCAACATCCTACTAAAAAGAGTGAACACAGACACACAAGACACATTCACTGTGCACAATATAAGGACAAAGATTTCCCTTAATGCAGACCGGAAGTTCAGACCAGCCATGCTCTTCACACACAACCGTGGGAGATCCTTTCATTCTGTATCCTGACTGGCACTTAAATATGGCCTTGCTTATTGTATGGGATTCCCCTTTAGTCTGAACAGCAAACTGGATGTGAGGAGCTTGGCACTCAAAGGCTGAAATGGGAATACAAAGACGGTACTGATAATGTATATTTTGTACTACTAAAAATTAAAGGGCCCATATCATGGAAAACTTTACTTTCCTCGAGTTTTTGAAACAAAAGAGTTTGTTGTATTATTGAAGCAGTGTTTCAAAACAAACTATTTATTCTGTAGTCTATACAGTTTAAATATAGAAAGTGAGCAGCAAAACAGCCAGTCTTATATTTCTGATGTCAAGCAAACCAATGTATTTACATATATCCTTCTGATCAGCCTACAGATGTTTACTCTTCTCATTCACGATTAGTGAAGGAGTGTTGTAGTCCAAACTGTTCTTTGAATGAGGTACAATACAGGCCATCCGATCACAAATCAGATCATTTACATCTGTCAGTCTAAAAGGCACAGTTTTGTAAATGGTCATGTAAAAAAGAAGTTTTTTAGGTTTAGGTGTCCACAACCAAATAAAATGTTACATTAAGTGGACTTCAGAGAAAAAAGAATAGAATTTTATCATCAACATCTGTGTCTGACCCCACAAATGCTCTTTTGGATGAACGGGCAAAAATTCCCACAGACACACTCCAAAATCTTGTAGAAAGCCTCCCAGAAGAGTGGAAGGTGTTATAGCTGCAAAAGGGGGACCAACTCCATATTAATGCCTATGGATTTAGAATGGGATGTCATAAAAATAGGTGTCCCAATACTTTTGTCCATATGGCGCATGAATGTAACGTCATCAAACTCACCTAAGCACTTAGGGGGTGGGGCACTGTATTCACCGTCGGCCTGACAAAAAATGGACTTGCTGCCAACGAGAGTGTAGCCAGGATCACAGGAGTACTCAACGGTGTCTTCAAACACAGGGTAGTCCTTCTCCGGGCGTCGGATAATCGTGCCATTAGAAATCTCAGTAGGATTCTCACAAGTCACCACTACAAAACAAATAAACAAATAAATAAACACATAATAAAGAGGCAAAACATCACGTAAACCTGTCTCTGATGTTTGTCCTCTGTGTTCGATCAAAACAGCTGTGAACCACCGAGACCTCTGAAGGTGCCCTGTGGTATCTGGAGAAACTGGAGATCAGGGCAACAACTTGAACTCTTCATCATGCTCCAAATCATTCCCAAAAATGTGTGCATATCCTGCTGAAATGAACCACTACCACTGGGGAAAAATACTGCCTCAAAAAGGTGTATCAGGTCCGCAATGAAGCTGAGGTGCCACGGGTAAACTGAAATCCAGATGAATGCCCAAACCCAGAGCTTCCCAGCAGAACACTGCCCAGAGCATCAGACTCCCTCCACCAGCTTGTCTTCTTCCCACAGTGCATCCTGGTGGCATCATTTCTTCAAGCAAACGGTGCACACAAGATGTAAAAAAACAAAACTCATGAAACCAGGCAACTTTCGTCTATTGCTCCACAGTCCAGTTCCGAAGCTCAGGTGCCCATCGTAGGCACTTTTTTGACTGAGAACAGGGGTTAGCAATGGGCACACGCAGGGTGCACTGTGTGTTGTGAAACATTCCTCACAAAACTGTCATTGAAAAATCTCTGTGCCACAGTAGCCCATTTACTGGTTCAGAGCAGATCAGTCTTCACTGCCCTTATACATCAATGAGTCTTGGGTGCTCAACGCCCTGTTTCTGGTTTGTGGTTGTCCTAGGACCACCGTCAGTGGGCAGTGGTCCTAGGCGTCATTTACCAATTGCAGACAACAACCAGCAGTTTCACACCAACTATATAAAGTACATAGTATCAAGCAGACCGTTATTTATTTTTATCACTTTTTTTACTGTTTCTGCTTAAATAGTTTAAATAGCTAACACTGAACTAAAATAACTAACACTTGTAAGCGTAATTATAAAAACAACTACTCATGCAGTTTAAATAGTTGTGTCTCCTATTTTGCTGGGGTGTTTCTTTTTTTTGTCTGTACCATCTTGTTTGCAAACCTCAGAAAAACTAAGTATTGTCATAATTCATACATTGTGAAAATGTCAAATGATGGTGTATTTTTCCATATTTCCCACCTCTAGTTTTGGGTAACTTACTTTGACATCTTGACCTTCCGCTCCAACCAGTTGCAAGACACTGCCTAGTGCTTGAACCCTGAAGAAAATACCTGTCAAGTTCATAAAGGTTGAAATCAAGATACTGACCATGTTGTTCTGCTAACTATGATTCAAACTTAGAATGTATGCTAAAGAAACCAAGGTCAAAAAACTCTCACCCTCTGTCACAAACTGGTATGATGCGTGCGCCAAACAATGTTCCATGTGGCATTTCATATGTTAGGTTTGATGAAGGCTTGGGATGACCACAGTCTTTCTCTGAAAGAAACATGTAAGACTATGATGAAAAAATAAACAATTAACAACTGCTGTCAGCAATATGGTGACAGGTTATAGTTATTGTGATACATTATATCATGATATGGGGTTTCTGCATATATCAAGGGTGTCACCAGTATTTCTAGAACCTGCATGCATCATAAAAAAACTAAACTTTTGCCAATTACACCAATTCTAGAGAGCCTCTAAACAACCAGTGTATAGTAACTGCATAAACTGCACAGGACAAAGCAATAAATGTTAATTTATTAAATATTATACAACACTGTTTCCAAAAATGTTGGGTGCTGTATAAAACGTAAATAAAAACAGAAGGCAATGATGTGCAACTCATTTAAAACCTATATTTATTTGAGAATAGTACAAAGACAGCATATCAAATTTTGAAACTAAAAAATTTGATTGTTTTTTGAAAAATATATGCCCATTTTGAATTTGATACTAGCAAAACGTTTTTAGAAATTTGGGACGGGGGCATGTTTACTACAGTGTTTCAGCACCTCTTCTTTTAACAGCACTCTGTAAGCGTTTGAGAACTGAGGAGACCAATTGCTGTAAGTGAAATGTTTTCCCATTCTTGCTTGAGATAGGATTTCAGCTGCTCAACGGTTCAGAGTCTCCTTTTTTGTATTTTTCATTTCATAATGCACCAAATGTTTTCAACGGGTGACAGGTCTGGACTGCAGTTTAGCAACCCGGACTCTTTTACTACAAAGTCATGCTGTTGTAATATGTGCAGAATGTGGTTTGGCTTTGTCTCACTGAAATAAGCAAGGCCTTTCCTGAAAAAGACATTGTCTGGATGGCAGCATATGTTGCTCCAAAATCTGTATATATCGTTTAGCATTACAGCATTTACAGATGTGCAAGTCACCCATGCCATGTGCACTAATGCACCCCCATACCATCACAGACACTGGATTTTGAATTGTGCACTAACAGCCGGATGGTTCCTCTCTTCTGTAGCCCAGGGGAAAGGGTGTCCATGATTTCCGATAAAAATTTCAAATTGTGATTCATCGGAAAGCAGGACACTTTTTCCACTTCGCCTCAGTGCATCTTAAATGAGCTCAGGCCCAGAGGAGGCGGCAGCATTTCTGTATCCTATTTAAACATGTTATTTTCTCTGCATGATAGGGTTTAACTAGTATTTGTGGATGCAGCGACGAACTGTGTTCACAGACAATAGTTTTCAGAAGTGTTCCAGAGCCCTCGCAGTGATTTCCACTACAGAATCATGTCTGTTTTTAATACAGTGCTGCCTGAGGGCATAAAGATCACTGCCAGTCAATATTGGTTTTCGGCGGATTTCGCCGGATTCTCTGAATCTTTTAATGTTATTATGTACCGCAGATGATAAAATCACTAAGTGTTTTGCTGTTTTATGTTGAGAAACATTATTCTTGAATTATTGCACTATTTGATTGTGCAGTACTTCACCAACTGGTGAACCCCTCTACAGCTTTACTTCTGAAAGAGTAAGCTCTAGGATGCTCTTTTTTATACGCAAATGTGTTATTAACGTGTTGCCAATAAACCTAATTAGTTTTGAGATGTTCCACCAGTGTTTTTTAGCATTACACAACATTATCAGTCTTCTGTTGCCCTTCCCAACTTTTTTCAAATGTGTTGCTGGCAGCAAATTCAAAATGGGCATATATTTTTCAATAAACAACCAAATTTCTTAGTTTATTTTCCATTATATGTAGGGTAAAAATGATTGGCAAAGCATTGCATCCTGTTTTTACTTAGATTTTGCACACCGTCCCAACTTCTTTGGAAATGGGGTTGTATTAAAAAAAAATAAACACTGTGATCACAGTTTTCATAGCCTTTCATAAAGGAGAGTTTCAGATTTTTTCAAACATTTTGCACAATTAAATAGTTAAGATGGTTAAAACAAAGTCATTCATTCTCCATTCTACAGAAATTCACAAAGTCAGAATTATTCACAGTGGTGAGGATAGTAACCAGACATCAAGCGTGTGAAGCCCCTAAAAGTTACCTTAAAGAAAATTATTACATGAAATGGTAACAAATGTGCTCCCTGATGCCGGAGATATTTCTTTTACGATAGAATTGAGTTAAAAGTTTTGGACTACAACCTATTTTTCAAATCTATTAATGGCAGAGAGGTGCATGCAGGGAGTTGTAAGGCCAACCTTCAGATTGACCACTATTTTGTCATTGTCAACATTACATATAAAAAAGTCAGAAGACAGGCATAGGCTCATTGGTCACATTGGATAGAAAATAAAATGGGAATATCTGTGCTGGAGACATCACCTGCTATCACCACTGTTAAGAAATCTGGGTTGTTAAGTTCTCTACAATGAAGCATTTCTTATCAAACCACTCTGATTGAACTTTAAAAATCTGTACAATTCCCCTTTAATGGTACTACTGTTTTGCTGGTACATTTTGCCCGTATTAGGGATGTGCATGGTACTCAAGTACTTGGTTATTTGTTTGAGGTGCCAGTATTCCAATACTGAAATCAGTATTTGGGTATTTGTTACATTTTATCACAGGAAGACGATGAAAATACACGGGCTGACCATACAGTGAAATCCAACAGCTTCGCTCGTATTTGCAAGCAAGTATATTATTCTATACTTTACTCCTCCAAACCAGGAGCACCTGAACATGAACACATTGCCAGGGATGTGTTGTTAAGGATATGACCAGGAAAGCAGGGATAGCACAGCTGTATCACCAACTAGGCTAGCTACTCATGCTGATGACAGCTAGGTCCAGATACAATTAAAATACATTTCTCTGACAAATAATGTGAATGTTTATCAGCATACAATGTGACACTAAAGAACTCTGTTAGCTCATTAGCTTATCTGAAGAGGCAGCCTCAATTACTTGCCCAATACGAACCAATGTCACTTTCAACTGTATCTCTCAGCATGCTGCTGTATTTTTATGCAACACCAGTGCTGCCACCTAAAAAGGCAAGCCTACTACCCCACATTACTACATTACGTTTGACTTGGCTTGGAGACGGGAAGTCGTAACTCAGAATTCCATCAATTTTAACCTCCGTGTGGTTGAGCTACAAACTGGGAAAAACATAGACGTCTCTACAAAAGTCAGTATTGTTATTGCAACAAGCAACTACTAGCCAACTAACATTAGTGATATGACTGATAACTTTAATGTTGATGATGTTTTACCTTCTCAACAATGAACTTCAAGGCCAATGGTGATGTAAACAACATTACACAGTAGATGTAAACAATTACTGTGTCTGCATGTTGGCTGATCTAAAGCGAACATTCAAAACGTTCAAAAGTAGACCAGTAGCTCTTTTTCACTATTGATGATATGAGCGGCCAAGTTGACGTGACCTCAACCTGAGCTCGGAGTTGAGAAAATCCTGAATTTCTGAGTTGAAACTCCCAGCTGAGGAGGCCTTTTTTCATTTTTCTCAGTCAGAGGTGGAAAATTCCAAGTTACAAGCTTCAGCTGAAGGCAGCATTCGTTCCCTGTGGTTAACTGGACATCCGTTCAAAAAAGTCTTATGAATACATGATTATCAAAATGTTCTGAGGTGGTAGATTCAGGTAGAAATCCTTGCCAGGGTGTTATTCCAGCTGCAGTTGGAACAAACTCCAGAGAATTATTTTTTACTATCTGGTCCTGAATTTGCCACCTCTGAACATCAGAATGCACCTCCCTAGTCTATATCATGATACAGTGCAAATGTCTTCAAGTATTGTGATGTTATAGTTTTGCCATATTGCTCAAGCTTTAGCATCAAACCTACTGAGGCAGAGAGGCAAAATAAACTGTTTCATATGTTGAACCAGTGAACACAGTGAAAGCTACACTTAGCACTATAGTGAAACAGAGGGGCTGTTACTTTTGCATATTAACTGCGGTTCGCTCCACGCCCCGTTTGTACAGGTGATGATGTCAGAGCCCTGATCCTTCACATATCCATTGGCACACTCGATAGTTACATCAGAGCCGTCTGGGAAGTGATTCTTCAGAATAGCGTCAGTAGTTAACACCACGTTGCCCGCCGGACTAGGTTTTGGACAGTCCGCTAGAGAGAGAGAGAGAGGGAGAGGGAGAGAGAGGGAGAGGGAGAGGGAGAGAGGGAGAGAGAGCGAGAGAGAGAGAGAGCGAGAGAGAGAGAGACCTGTTGTGATGGTAATGTTACCTCCAGCAGTCTCATTTAGAGACGTTCAGACCAACATATAACGCTAACACAGTAGGTTAACTACGGCACGCTGTGAATGCTAAAGTTTATTAAGCGTAACAGCAGTGATTTACCTACTTAGCTAACAGAATTAACTGAACAGTTAACGTGTAGTTGTATACTCTCCTTATTTACAAAACGGTAAACTGAGACATTAAAGTTAACGGAGCCAGCTGATTTGCTAAGATAGTGTCGTGTACGAACACGAGACTTTTAGCTTTTACAGCCAACATAACATAACTGACAACGCTAAACAACAACCGTTAAAGTAGTTCAACGTTAGCGTTAAATAACGGCTAACGCTACTAACGTTACCATCAGCTGAAAAGACCAGACTGTTCAAACTGACTTCGGCTAATTTACTTACCGGCTTTTCCAGGAGAAACAAAAGCCAAAAACAGCAGACACAGTGTCCACACGCTTATTTTTGACCTGACCATTTCAAATCGAGAAACAAAAACAAGTGTAGAAAAAAAATATCAATGTCTTAAACCGGTCACTGAGCAAAGTTCAGCGCAAATTCTGCCACAGGTAACGAGCTGGTTAGCGAGGTAAACGTCCAGACATGTTTCAGTTCAGTTCCAAAAAAAAAGTCACGTCTAAAACTGTAATGGTATTAACGTGTTCTCCTCGTCTAAACTCCCGTAACGTTAGCTGAATATTCCTTTGCTTTCCCCTCGCACTGACTTTAAAACACCGACACTTGCTCTCTCCTGCGTTTGACTTCCAGACTGAGGTTCTGCTTCGTACCAGGCACACCCACCTACCGGCGTCATGGGGGGAGGGGGGGAGGGTGGCTGGATCTGGGTGTTGGCGCTTTAGCCTCATGAAACCTCGCCGTTTTTGTTCCACAAACTCATCTCTGTTTCTGTCAGTCTTTCCGTGGAACAGAGGCCTGCAGCAGGTGTTTGGCTGTCTGACCGGTGGATTATGTCCAAAACTGCCCCAGTCCCTCCATGTTAGTATTTTTAGATCGGGAAAGCGAAAACCTTTCTTCACCTGCGTCGATATATCTATTATTAAGTGCCACCTAACGCCATTCCGACTCCTGGCGACAGCAAGGAGAGCCTTTTTCTTGCGTTTTTATTTATTTTTTTTTTTTTGTCCTGTTTTTTGGGTTTTGGATCCTTTTTTTTGTAATTTTCCTTTTATCAGGAAAAGTCGTTCAGAAAAAAGATCAAAAAATTCACATTGTATCAATCGACTGTATCAGT
>JAILXH010157390.1:15538-26379 GCA_023558415.1 Piaractus mesopotamicus
GTCAACTATCAAAATGTCCAAAATATGTTGCACATACAAATAATGAGTTAAATCAAACTTAATTAAAAATAGTCTGATTCTAATATAAATTTATTACTCATTTTGCCAGTTTTTATTACTTTAATTATTTTCTATTTGCTGATTTTGCTGATACATTTTTGTTTCTGGATTGCAGGTGAACACCCTCTTTTAAGACTCCTGTAACAAGAAGTTCTAAAAAAAGTCAGAAGCATAGAAAGATTTCAGAAGCAAAAAATGTGTTAGTAAATAGAAAATAAACAAAGCAAAAACTGGCAAAAGAAGTAATAATTTTTTGGAAAATTAAGTTTGATTTAACTGTCATTATTTGTATGTGCAACATATTTTAGACATTGTGAAACTCTGAAATTAGCAGACAAATGCCCTATTTAAGTTTGTTAGGGATGTGTTATTTTCACTTAGGAAATTCAAAATCAGTGCTCAAACTTTTACTGTGACAGGTCACTGCTGTTGGAACAAAAACTCGTATCTCCAAAATGGTAACTTTACAGGAGAAGGAAAAAACACGCTTTACTTTTAATGTAAGTCAATGGAACCAGACTTTTTTCAAGTCATTCTGGGCCATATCTTCTGGTCCATTTAACATGAAATTTACACAAAACGACATGCATTTTCAAATTATGACAACAACAGAAAAATGATAAAAATGGAGATACAAGGTTTTGTTCCGACAGCAGCGACATATACATTTAAATGCCCCTGACAAATGGATTTCAGCAACTGACTCTTTACTGTCAGAACAAAATCCTGTATCTTTTTTGCATAATTTGAAAACAGCAGTTGATCTTTACAATGCTACAAAATTTAATGATGAATGGACCAACAGAAACGCTGCAAAATTACTACAATAAAATCTTGTTACATTAACTACATTGAAAATTTCTTCTCCTGCAAAGTTAGATATGAGGTTTTGCTCTGACAGTGATCCGTTAAATTAAATTCAAACTTATTTATATATTTTTGTGCAATAAATATTGTCAAAAAGCAGCATGATTCTGATGTAATGAGCAAGTCTAGGACAACAGTGGTCAAATGGACAACAACTATATAAAAGCATAGGGGAAAAAAAATCCTCAAAAGCAGAATCCATCTTCCTCTGGTCAACAGCAGACAGAACGTTTACAGTAAACAAATGAAAGTTATGAGAATTTTGAATGTAAGAAATGAATATAACAAATTACATTGAACTTTATGTGAGTCTTTTTCAAGTCTGGTACCTTCTTGAAGCTTGAGATAATGTCACACATGCACAAAGCTGCACCCAGGCGAAGGGTGATACTTTGAAGAATCTAAAATAGGAGGTTGTTTTGAATTGTTCTGCATGGTTTCATAGTGTTGATGGCTGCACTATTATCCTAAAATGTGGAAAGTATTAAAAATAAGAAAACTACTTGTGGAGGAGACTGAACGTTTCACCGGTACTGTAAATCAGGACCTCTATTGTCTGTATACTAATGTACCCCCTGATGCAATCAAGTCTATGTTATGTAATGTGATGGTACCAAGAAAATGGGACACATTAACAGCTCTGCAGGACTCCACATAAATCGGCACGGTGCGGCTCGATGGATTATCTTTAATCAAGCACAATATGCTCTTTTAACGCAAAGCCATATGTTTTATGTGTTGTTTAGTCAACACTGTATGCTTAGGGCTGGAAGTCTAGCTGTGCAATTACAGTTACAGCTTGTCACTGTCATGGTTACTGCTCATGACCAGTCTGCCCTCTTCTGAATTAATTTAATTAGTCACACATTATTTAAATGTCTTGGCTTTGTAGTTTTTCCGAGTGGAAGGGGAGTGCATGTGTGTGCAGACCCTGAAGCAAGTGATATTTTTAATTAAGATATTGTAAAATTAAGATAATGTAAAACTGAGATGCAATTAGAAAGATGAAAATACACGCAGATTCCGATAAAATCACTGCTCTAATTGCGTTCACGGTTCAAGTGAGTCCACAGGGCCTGAACCAAATGTTAACAAAGTTGAGTTTGTGTACTGAAGTGTAGAAGTGCAGGGAGGAGAGTAGCACTGTGCCAAAAATTCTTTTGCTTTGTGTCCACTGTTGGCAATGGAGACTGGTACGTCCACTTGTAGCGTGAATCATCTGTAGAGTATTCACAACATCTCACTTCCCCGCAGATCTTACAGAGGTGGATCAGTCAACCTGGAGTCAAAATGGACCTTTATTGACCTTGTTAGTTCTTGTCCATGACCATATTAAGGACGATTCATTTCATCATATCATTTAAAGGATATAATTTTTGATTTTCCTTTTTTTTATTGTTTGATCCAAGTGTAATGACTTGATCCCACCTAGAAAATGTCTGGAGTTTTGATTACATCCCAATGCACCAGTAAGTGAGGAAAAATATTAACCGATAATATCATCTTTCACCACCCACTCCCAAAACCTCCACCTATCCTCAAGAGAAAACGCTCAGCCAGATCCGAGACCCACTCTGATACCGCATTTAATTCTAAAAGATGTCACAGTATGGAAAACCCACTACGATTTCTGATTCAGGTTGACTTTAATGTTTTAATGTGTTTAAAGCTCATTACGTGCCTTGTGGAATTCCACCTCAAAATGATCAGATTGAAACATTTATTTCACAACATTTATTCGGTAAGAAAACACTATTTGGCACATATTTGGTGAACTGAATTCTAGTTAATGACATTAGAAGTTGTACAGTCAAATGCAGATGCTATCAATATTAGGGTTGTCATGATTACTTAATTAAACTTAATTACTAAAAAAACTAAATAAAATAAAAGTGTGTTAAAATATGCCTTTATTGATTCATTGGCCAACTGCCAATCAATAATGATAGCACATATTTTAAATTCTCCATCAGCCTTTTTCTTACAGTACAAAACGGCCTGATGGAAACACCCAGTGATATGCATTTTTTTTCCACTAAGTGCCAGTTTCTGGGATGTGGATTAAGCCTAATCTGGGACTAAATTTGTGTTTTAATGGAGAAATAGTATTAGAAGTTCTGTCTAGTCTAGGCTTAGGCTTAATTTGGGTCCAGAAACCAGCCCATAGTGTTTCTATTTTTGAATGAAATCTTTGTCTTTCCCCAATAAAGTATGACAATCTTTGAAAGTCTACACAGTTTGTTACTGTTGAGTCCATTTTAATTTATTGTCCTGTGATAATTAACCAAACAATAATCAGCAGATTACTCGATTGCTAAATCAACAGTGACAGCCCTGGTTAATATTGTTCCCAATCAAAAAAAAAAAACATATAAAAAAATAAATCGCCAAAATGCAACAAGTTTTTTTTCCCATAAACCTTTATTTTACAGTGCATGAACAGAACACCAGGACAGGGGTATCTTAGCTTTTGATCCACTTTAAATCTTTTCTTTTTAAATACTTAAATACAAAAATAATGGAGCGAATTTACAAATCTCTATTCATTCTTCTGAGAGAGCACTCAACAACATATTTATAAAGGTGCTGTACAATATTTAAACATTTACATCTTGGACCACATGATACAGACCATACAGACCATTAGGATTTCACCACCTGCGCTGAAACGATGCATGACACCATTTCATTCTGCAACATTACTGACAGTGGCTCGAATGTTGCTGATTACTTGGTGCTGAATATTTTATGGCCTTATTTAAATATTGCATCCATTTTTTTAAAGAACATATTGAACTAAATTCAGTTGGATGTCCCTGACACAAAGTGGTGCCAACCCTGACCTGTTGGAATATCGCCACAACTCTGTGTTGTTTATAATTCATAGATTAACGCAGGAACCGGGCGCTTTCCAGATGAGCCAGATGATTCATCGTTTGCTCCAGAGGAGAGCAAAAATGCCATGGCACAGAATGACTTGAATATGTCAAAGCTATCACACATGACCATCGACTACTGTACATCCGTTCATACCCTGAGGTGAATTACAAGACACAAACAGTAAAACACATGCTGGATGGTCGCCAATCCTTTGGTATTGATAGGGCGTGTCAGCTACCTTACCGGTTAATCTATCAAACGTTACAACAATGATTGAACCACCATTTTAATCAGCCCTTAATGGTGCTACACACAACATTTCCTATGAGCATGAATGGATAATTTATGGAATAATCAAAACGACAGACCAATGGACACAGTACCTGCAGTATTCCTATTTTGAAGAGAACCAAAAGTTTTCTCACCATGGAATGGGCTGGCATGTTGTTCTACTGAATCAATGAGAATTTACAAAGATCTCTGAGATGCCTGAATGGGTTTGAAACAGTAATCTTAATAGTATTTTATATTCTCCCATCAACTGAAGTCTCCGATTGCTTACATTGCCTGCATTTGCATTCAGTTTGAAGAAGGACATGTGGGAAACGTGAAAGAAAATGAAACGTCCAAGATCACATAACATTTACAGATACTCCTGCATGTATCATTAGTTCTCGTGATGAGTCAAAAGTAACTGCTACAAGGTAAATCTACCACGGTGCTTTTCTACGTACTTTGGACTTCTACACATCAGAGTCGATGATTCGATATGGCTACATGTCTCTATGCTCATAAACACTTCTCAGTAAGTTACACAGGTTTCATACAAATGGCAAAGAAGATATTAAAGCACAAGTTTCTGGTCTTTTGCAATAAGAAGATTTGAAGATCAAGGATACGGGCGTGTTAAAATCAGAGAACAGTCTAGAACAGTCCTTTGTAAAGCTAGTTGCTGCAGATACCACTCAGGCAGTTTGCCTCAAGCCTCTAAGTACAGTTCTTTGTCGGCTATCAGAGTCTGGTTGAAAGACATCCTTGACCTGCGTTTAAAAAAAGGCATGCAACAAAGCAACTGGAGGAAAAAGGGTCATTTCTTTGCATGCAGTAATAGGACACTCTTTGGGGTCGGGGCAACATGACTATAGAACGTAGAAAAACTCAAATTTATGTTTGTTCTTTTGGTGATTGGTAGGGAGTGATAGTCCCTTTCATTGCATATGGATGAAGTGCATTGTGATGGTCAGCAGAGAGTCTGTACTTAAAGAAAAAAAAAACTTGGTAATTGGCACAAAATGAGATGTTTGTGAGGCAAGGTGGACAGAACTGAGTCCCTTTTTACTTTTGATCCTTTGACCAAAAAGTCAGCAGAAGTTTTGCAAAGGTGTCCCATTCCAAGCCTCTCCATGATAAGCATTGCTCTCAGTACGGATCGGGTAAAAGCAAAAATAGCAGCAAGTCCATTTTTGACAGCTTTCACCCATCCTGTTACAAAATCAGCAGTAATGAGGGCAGAGGAGCCATCATATACTATGCCATGTGCATGTTACAATGTACGGGTCAGACATGGCAGCACTGTAAACATGGCAGAGGTGTGAAACTGGCAGGTCATGTCTGTTTTCTGGAAAAAGCAAAGCAAAGAGGGGAGCAGCTCCCAAGAGGCCATGGTTAAATGCACAATGCCCAGAGAGTGAAGTGCATGCTTTAGCTACCCGTAAAAATCACGCATCACCTCTTCGCGAGTGAGAATACGTGCAGAGCTCGGGACCTTCCAGAGGCCAGCACCAGCCTGCCCGTTCACGCTGAGTATTGAGTTGCTGAGCGTTGAGCTCATTGTTGGGCTCTCTGGCGAGTCTTCCTCACTTTCGATCTCGATCTCTCTTTGCTTGACTTCTGCACTGTATACCTGCATATCTCTCTTTTCCACCTCATTTCTTTTCTTTGAATCACTTTTTAATTCTTTACTCCGTCTCTGCTGAATTATCTTCTCTTCTTCATGTTTATGATGGCCACTGCTCTTCTTTTCTCTGGGTGTGTTGGTGTGTCTGTCTTGCTCCTCCACCTGTGGCTGCTTCTTTCTTCTCAAGGTGCTTCTCAGCTCCGCCTCCTCTTCTGACCGCACCACCTCTTCTTGCCCTTTTCGTTCTGCTCTCTCCCAGTCCGTGCCCTCTGTCTTGCTGCTTCTCTGCCTTTCTCTTGTGTTGGCTCTCTCCACCCTCTCACTGCTACCCTTCTTCTCATCCCTTCGAGACTTCCTCTTTGATTGATTTTCCTCAGTTTCCTTCTGGGTCTCACTGACGTCCACTTCCTGTCCCTCCTGGTTTGACTTTCTGGGACTCTTTGCACGGCTCGGTTGGTGTTTGCTGGATATCCCGTGCCTGCTGGACTCTTTGGAGGTGCGAGAATTGTGAGATTTATCTTTGGTTTTAGATGAACTATTCAGCTTCTTTTCACTAGGTTTTCTTGTACTTGTAGAGTCAATGTTGTTCTCATTAGACTGACTTCTCTTGACATGTCTTGGCTCCGAGGCTTCGGGAGATGCAGAGTCTTGAGCTTTGGAGCCCCTCTCTTTGTTGATTTCTTTGGGGCGAGGTGACAAGCTAGTCTTGGACTCAGAAAGGTCTGGAGAGAGGGCGAAGGGCGAGGAGGGTGAACAGAATGAAAAGGCTGAAGCATCGGATGGCAGCGGGTCTGAGAGGAATACGTCACCAGGAGAGCTTAGAGGTGAAGAGACTTTTGGATCTGCTGCTGCAGAGTCTAAAGAGAGAAAAAAGTAAAATACATCTAATATTTGCTTTTACTAAGACAAAGAAAACAGAGAATGTCAGATGTATTTATACGGGATTATGATAAAAACGCTTTGACAAGTTCAAGGGGAGCAGACGTGATAGCTGTATTCCATCAAAATATCAATTTTTTTGTAATTTTTCTCTTCATTTTTTTTATAAGGGCCATTCTCAACACAGCAATGACACAAACATACAATATGCAAACCCTTCATTTATTATAACCCTTCATTTATCACCCTTCATTTATTTCATTTCCATTTAAAACCACCTTTAAAAAAGTGCTTTATTTTGCAGTATCAGGAAAAAAAGCAGTACATATATTTTTCCCTTTCCCAAATACTCTGCAGGCATATTTGTCTACACCTCTAAAGTTTACTCTTAGAAGTAGGTTCTCATGTTCCCAAACACATTCAATCATGTTAAGGTCTGGATTCTGGGGTGGTCAGTCCATTGTTCTGAGAAGACAAGCAGCTTATTTGTTTGATTTGGAATATAAAGATTTCAATTTTTTTAACTTTTCCCTTTTCTCAGTAATGACTTCTTGACAGCTACACATCCTTTCAGACACATTGCGCTGCCTTAAAGTTGCCTTCTCACAGTGAAAGTTGCCTTCTCACAGTGAAAGGATTTTTCAGATCCGAAGCAAGAGTGGAGCTTGATTTTCTCATCTCTCTCAAAGCTGAAAGCTTTAAGTACTGTTGATCTGATGGGGACAGTTTTGGTGGTCTACCAGGTTTTGCATGGTTGTCTGAAATTTTCTCTGTATCTTTTAATAATTTTTTTGAATTCCAGTTTTGCAAACTCTTGTTTTCCACTAATCTTCTTTTCCATCCTTAAGGAAGACTTTCTCCTTCCTCATGCAAGTGCACTGCCTTTATACATAAACTCTTAAGGTATTTCTGCTGAAAAATGAATAACTTGTATGTAAAAGCAGTTCTGATTGGAAATTAAGGAAATGAAGAGTGGTCTGCACAGTACTGTAGTAGCAGCATGACAGCGTATGTGGCGCTGGTATGAGTGTGTCAGGCACAGGGGTATAGCTAGGGTTTTTGTTTTTATATTGCTACGTTGAGAGTGTTCCAACACCCAAAAATATCTAGCCAAGAGCAGTTCTGTGGTCATAAACTAACCATTAATGAAAGGCTAGAAAAAGGCTGACGCAAATTGTGCTTTGCATCAGATGAGATATATATATCTCTGTCATCTTTCTAACCACCGAGAGACCTGAAACATGTTTAGATGGATAGGAATATAGGGGAAAATACTGATAATTGGGTGGGATACCTCTGTATAACCTTCTTTAAGATCAGATATGAGTGAGGCCAAGGGAGGACAAAAGGAACAGAATTACCAAAGTGAGAAAAGATGGCCCAGAGGAAAAGAAACTGTTAGTGATGGTGCTCCTGGGGGTAGTAGCACACAGCAGAGGAACTTACACTACCTAGCGAGAATGAATAAAAGAAAGAAAGAGTTAAAGAAAGAAACAAAGTTAGATTTCAGAAAATAGCAAGTTGTATTAGACAGTTAACTTTATACTAGTATGTTTGTGATTGTGACATACATATATAGACAGATAGATAGACAGACAGACAGACAGACAGACACAGATGGACAGACGGACAGACTCACTGTTGTCAGACACGAGCCCCTGTCCAGGTCTCAGCAGCAGCAGTACTTTGTTGCCTCCAGCCTGAATCAGTTCAATGGCTCTGGTGTGACTGATCCCCTGTGTGGGCTCCCCATTGATCTCCACTATCTGATCTCCAACCTGCATGTAGAATATCACACTTGAGAAGGCATCTGGAAAGCAGGGTGTTTCAAGGCAAGTGTGCAGTGTACAAAAAAGGGTTGACACTTGAATTGCTTTTTTTCAGTTGGGAGCTCATTATTCTGTTACTTTTGATGAATGTGGTAACAGTCTACACACTCTCAGCTCCAGCTGTGGTTAGCTCCATAATGATGTCTGGGAATGGAGAGATTTTGGCAACAGCATCCAAAACCGCTCGACTGACATGCTTGTGGAACAAGCATCCAAAAATGCTTGACCGGCAGCACTTAAAGTCAAGCTGAAATCAAAATGGACCTCTTTTAATCTTAGTTCATGTCACTGGTGATAGTAAGATTTATCATATCATATAATTTAGAGGACAATATTCTTGATTTTCCATAATCTTTGATCAAAGTGCAGTGACATTTTCTGTTTTACTTCCACCTCTACCATCAAGCAAAAATACTCAGCTAGCTCTGAGACCCACCCTGATTCTGTGTTTCGCTTAGAAATACGTCACGGTACTAAAGGAAAATGCCCCATGATTTCCAGTTCACATTGACTTTAAATTGCACCTTTTTAAATCCCTCAAAAATTTGTAGTTAAACAAACACTGTCTTTAATCTCAATTTGGAAACTGGAGATGTGTTTGAGTGTCTCATTTCTAAAAATGTAATTTGCACTCTTTCTTTCCTAAAAGAAAGGACTGGTTTGTATTTCAGTGGTGTAACAGTTCTAGGTGACAGTCACCTGGAAAACAAAGGTAGGAGCTGTGATCAGTCTCAGTCTTAATGAAAAATGCTTGACAGATTCTTAATGAAACTAATGAAACTATGATGTGCGATACAGCATCAGCAGGTACATTTCCAGACATCTATACAGAGTTTTGTAAGGCATGTGAGTGTCTTCAAGCAGGTTTGTGATAAAACTTCTAAGCTAACAAGCAGCTTTGCTGAGGTGACTGAGCATGCTAAGCTGCCCTACTGACCTGAATTCTGCCATCCAGAAGGGCGGGGCCATCCTCAGCCAATCGCAGGATATAGAGCCCCATATTATACTCCGTCCCTCCTCTAAGACTGAAGCCGAAGCCGCGAGTGCCGCGCTCTAACTCTACCAGAATACAGCCCTGTGAAACACAGACAGAGCTTTTTTGTTTCAAGCTTCTGTGTATATCAAATGTATTTCGTAGATTGGATATGAACAGTAGCTTTGGCCTTTACCTGTTTGGAGCCTGTAACACACAGTGTTCCTTTCTCACTCATAGGAAGGGTTTTATATTCTGCCCAAGCCAGTTCATCCGTGCTCTCCTCCATGTCCAAATTATACCTGCATGTAATGTACACAAAAAACATTAATAGAGTGTTAACATCCTGACTCTTCTGGAACTTTTACACTGAGCCAGGTAACTTTAAAAAGAACTTTTGATTTGTTAAAGGGTAACTCCACAGGTGTTTCAACGTTTCTACATAATTAAATCATTCAGTCATTCAGAGTGGTTTGATGTAAATGCACCATTCTATAGAAACTTACTGAGTCAGAACTGTTCACAGTGTGGCCACAGGAACCAGATGTCTGAAGGTCAACCTTCTCACAGAAATTATTACATGAAATAGGCTGCCTGATTTTTAGTTCTGAGAGAAGCTTTTGGACATGTATTTTATTAAACATGTTCATGGTGGACAGGTACATGAAAGGCATTGTATTGCAGTTGATGAAAGTGCATGTATAAAAAAGTCTGCACAAATCTGACCTACATGGGACATGCACCAAAAGAACATCAGGCCAAGACTAAAGTTTGCTAATGAATATCTATTCAAGGTCCAGTGCTTTTGGAACAATGTGCTATGGACAGAGAGCCGTTTGGCCACAATACCAGAAGTCATGTTTGGGGAAAACCAAAGACTGCACTTGGTCAGAAGAACCTCCCAACTGTAAAGCATGATGTTGGAAATGTTATGGTTTGGGGCTTTGCTGCCTCAGTGCCTCAGCTTCCCCAGCTTGCAATCACAGAACTGACTATGAATTCTCTTTCATATCAGAGAGAGCTTGAGGAGAATGTGAGACCATCTGTAAAAACGTTGAAGAAGTAGACCTTCCAACAGGATAAAGATCCCAATGGCTCAAAAGGAAGAAACGGATGGTTATGGAAAGGCCCAGTCAAAGCCCAGATTTGAATCCTATAGATTTACTTCCCATTGAAATGCTGTGGGGTGGATTTAAAACTGGGTGTACAAGCAAGAAAGCCCTTAAACATTGCACAGTTGAAAGAATTCTGAATGGAGGACTGGGCAAAAATTTCTCTCAGAAGATGTTAAAAATTGATAGACAGTTAGAGGAAACGCCTACATGAAGTTGCTTCTGCCAAAGGGAGCAGTACCAGTTACTGAAGCCAGGGGTGCACTTGCTTTTTTTTGTTCTATTCCATAACATCTGTCTCTCTCTCTGTGTATACATATATACACATATATACACACACACAC
>JAILXH010157463.1:0-15692 GCA_023558415.1 Piaractus mesopotamicus
TAATAAACAGTTCCTCCACCAGCAACATGAAAACACCAAATGAGGAAAGATCTATTGGAAGAATGGGGTTCCATCTCTCCAGTACAGTTCCAGAGTTTTGTACAATCTATACTAAAAGGCACTGAAGCTGTTCTGGCACCTAACTGTACCCCACTCTAGGTACAGAGAGCTGGTTGCCTGCAGTTAGCTCATAGAAGCTTTATGTCAGACCACATATTTATTAAAATCCATGAAAATCACTAGTGTCTGATTATCTTTAAGACCTGGTCTCACACTGTGCAGTATGGATGGTAGAGGAGGGCTTACCTGACGCTGTAAGTGGAGCTAAACAAGAGTGAAGGAAATAGAAAGTGTTTCATTCACTTTTATATTAGTTTCCACCATAATTACTTCGGATAATTAACACAATAACAGTAATTAATTTGCAAAGGCAAGCTAAATATCAATAACTGAATTAGTCTGTATGCTGTCCCCTTCAATCATGAAGCAAAATTCAATATTAAACAAAATAAAAACAAACAAAAACATAACGCATGCAGTGTGCATGAACTGGATTCAAGTCATAGAGAAACTAGGCCTGGGATACCCAAAGTGTTGCCCTGTGTTGATGTCAGAGGCACCTGACCTTTAGCGTAACACACTGTCAATACTCTAAAAAGACATGGACTATATTTAATAAAACAAATGTGTATTAAACAAAGAGATGTATATTCTTACTTTCAGTCTTAAAGGAATGGTGATGCAGCTGAGTGGGCCTTCTTCTAGTAACCGGCAGGATCCATGATGACCCTGAGAGGATCATAGGTGACCAGAGTGAAGGTGAACTTGTAGAGAGAGGTGAATTAAGGTTAATTAAAGCTGTCTGAATAACACTTACGGTAAGAGTGAGAATTGGAAATGGCCATGTAAAGATCCATGATATATACAGAATGAAAATGACTGCAAAGTTTGATTCACATAACTTTTTGCAAAGGTGTATTTTAATACTGATTTAGTTCAGAGCTAATTAAGGGGGGGCTTATTATTTAAAGGAACTCTAATGAAATTTAAAGGGGGATCGGCTGAGTTTTTCCCAACAAAGCTAAACTGTGTAATGTGTCTGTGTAGCTTTGCAGCCAGACCTGAAGTAAAGTTTTGGTGTTTTAGTGATTGGTTGAGTCAACAGTCATGTTGCTGACCTGTTGCCAGTTAAGCTAATTAGTTGTGAGATGTTCCACCAGGTGTTTTTTCTAGCATTTCACAACCAGTCTTTTGTTGCCTCTGTCCCAATTTTTGTAAAGCCTGTAGCAGACATCAAATGTAAAATATATTTTACAAAAAACAATAAAATTTTTAAATTTCAGCATCTGATTTGATATGTATATGTGCTATTTTCAATTAAATATAGGGCTTAAACAATTTGTACAACATTGCCTTCTGCTTTTATTTACATTTTGCACAGCAACCCAACTTTTTAGGAAATGAGGCTGTACTTTCTTTTGTGTGTGAACACATTAATAAATGAAAAGGAGCAGTGGAACTCACCTGGATGTGTGTGTGAAGCCCATTTATGGTGAAACAATCTCTTCTCTTCTGCTCATAGTCACACTCGCTCTCATAGACCGCAGACCGCAAGTTATCCCATGAACACATTTGATCAGAATAACCGATCAGTTACAAATATGTCTATACAATATATGACCGATTATATTGTTATTTTCCTTTTAAATCTGTACTGAAGCATTTTAGTAACAATATGCAATGCAGTTCTATTTGAATATGTTTTGTCATTTTAGTCTTCAGCCCACCAGAAACACTGCACTTTGGCTGCCCAAGCAAAAACAGTTTGGGCACCCCTGGGATTATACCTTCCAGTGCCACTTTTTTTTATGAATACCACGTCTATAAAAACCTATGAACACATTCATAGCACTTTATAATGCATTCATAAAGCATCGTTAACATGGATCTAAATATTTACCGAAATGGACTACACTTTATGGCCGTGCTCATAATGCGTTTTGAATTGTTAACATAATGCATTATCAGTAGTGTTCATAGCATATTATCAGAGCTTGTAAGTTGTATTTGTCAGCTCTAAGTAAAGTGCAGTATACTATACTACAGGCTCCTCCAGTATTATCAGTGAGGCTTCAAGTTGAAGTCGAACTGAAGGATTTCAGCAAAATACAAAGCAAAGCACATTACAAGCTTAAAATATCACAGATCAACCTGTGTCGTATTTTAACTTGACACTGCATATCCAATGACTGCTAGCAGATATCAGCATTACTGTACTGAAGTGATGTTACAAAGTGAAGGTTTCTAGCGGTTAATGTTAGAACCATTTAGAGAGCAAATTATAATGATAGCACTCTAACTAACTTAGTCTTTCACTCTCCCAGCCTTCGTTTCACAGTAACTTGATGCTGAGTGTGATGTCAAAGGGGGTTTCAGGGGAGAGGCCTAATGTGTACTTAATGTGGGTTATTGTATTGCAATGTAATGTAAGTGAGTGAGCTGGTTAGGAAAGCACGTTGTGTTAATAACTCTGGGCTGGACAACATGTTTGGGGCTGGCATCTCAACATTCAAAGCTCTAGCCCTATCGACACCCATGATGAGAAATAAAATATTATAAATACCGTGGCGTAAATAAACTTATTTGTCTCACTTTACACTCTGCAAGCCGGAACTGACTTCTTTGGCACTGACAATATAACATGTTATTAACACTACTTATAATGCATCATGTAAACAATTCATAATGCATAATGCATAATGCATACATTAAAGTGAGTTTAGATGGTCATAGATGTGGTATTTATAGAAAGTGTTACCAACCTTTCCTTTGATAAATTTAAGCGTAAAACTCCTGCAACAGTTTTACCAAAAGCATCTTTCAACTTTTAGTCTGTAAAATAACCGCCTGTACCATCGTGTCCTCATGAACCAGCTCAATAAATGCCTTGATCAGGTTCAAAGTCACATTATAAGGTGGCTGGAAGCTTCAGGAACATGTTTACTTCTCTCCTCTCTTCTGCTCCCTCCTTCTCTCATCTTTCCACTGAGTGAATCATGGAGATGAACATAATGAGACAGGCCCATGCAGAGAGATGGAGTGGAAAGAAAGGGTTGGGGGTAGGGGGACTCAGAGGAGTGCACAGGTAAACAGAGGGAAAAATAATCAGTCTGGGTGAGACTGGATCGCTCAGTTTACCTCAGCCTTAGCATAAACATGCCTTTCAATGGTTCTACAAGTAAACAACAAAAACTTTTGAGCTTTAATATAGTTCCTGCTCCAAAAACCCATTTGGCATATAACTGAGGAACATTTAAAAGCACTGAGTCAGGGAGTGTCATCCCTGCAGTTCAAGGATAATCTCTGTCTTGAAGAAAGTAGGGACCATTAAGAAGCATTAAAACACAGGAGGTACATCGGGCTGTGAATAGCTACTAAGTGCTCAGTGTGGTGCTATTATCAGTAAGTGGCGTTTTTCCGTACACAATAAAATGGGCTGAAAAATCTGCACTGGTTTTAGCTTGGAGACAATTCAATTACAGCTGATTTGGTTCCAAAATTTCAACAAAACACAACACCCTGACACCACCAGTCTCTGTAATTAGAGAAGTTTTGATGCACTGAATGGAGAGAAGGCAACACTTGGCAAGTCTACCACATTGTCTCAGACAATGAGTAGAAAATTACGCATAGTCTAACCCATCCAAGTGCCTTTGGGCAAAACAGAAAAGCAGACCCAACAAAATGCTCACGCTGCTCCAGAGCATTAACCGATTGCGTTTTCTTCTCCATGCTGTAACAAGTGCTGAAGCGGATCAGTGCCAGACATTACAAATAGGCAATATGTAATCATCTCCAATTCTCCTCATCTCTTTTTTTCCTGGTCACAGCGGCTGATAAAACCACTTTCGGCGCAATGCCTGACCTCAAACGCCTGTTTCGCTGTTGGATGCGCTTTGGCCGCTAGATGATACGTTTACTTGTGCACTGCCAGCACCAAGCGATCCAAGACTCCATTCTGAGACCAGAAAAACTCTCTGCCCTGTTTCGATGCATATAAATGAGCTCCACATGTGAAAGTGCTGAAAATGTTGCTGACCTGAAGACAGGAGAGAGCTTCTGAGTGAAGGTGAGTTGGCCAGTGTTTATATTGGCCGGTTGAACCACCATAGTCCAAACTCTGAACGCAGTGGGATCGCGCCTGGATGAAGCATGCCGTGCAGACGCAGCATTACCCCATCATGATAAATGACCAGGACCTCCTTTTCCTCACAGGAGATTTAAATTAGCTTGTAGGGAACTGCCCGGCCACCCACAGCACGACGTTAGTGCAGTTTAAAAACTCTCTATTAGCTAATCTCTCCATAAAGTCTTCGCTATGGCTTGCAAGCTTCTCTGGTTCTTTATAAGTTCTTCTCCCCAGCTTGCAGGTTCCTCTTGATCTGTAAGAGTTCTACTCTTTGCAGGTTTGTCTAGTTCTTCTCCTTGGCCTTTAGCTAGTTCTTTTCACTGGCTGGTGGATTTTGGACCAGTTGTCTGACCAAACTGTCACCATTCACATTTCATATTCATGTGAAGCGGAGTAAGCAGTTTAGTTGTGCAGGTATGTGGACACATCATGATGGAAACACTGGTCTTGCCATTGTTTAATTACAGATAGAACAGATTACAAATTGCATGTTGCGGCTCACTGTACACATAATAAATACATAAGCTGCGTGTTTGAAATTAACCAGTTCTCATGCTCCACTGAACAACCTTTTATAGCAGCAGGCAGCACAAAATTAAAGTGAAAGTAAACTTTGTGCATGCTGCACAATAGTAGCCTCTTAAGCTCCTTGGAACCACCGGTGGTTCCAAAACGCACTTCGTCATATTCTTCATAACTTTCATATTTCGTAAGCTGCATTCAAAAAGTGGGTGTCATATGAGGCTGTAACTGTCTTCTTTCCAGTCAAATAGATGGGTGATGTAATTTCAAACCCTTATAAAGAAGCTGAACTCGCAATTTATTTTGTCTACTGAAAGTCGACCCATTTTTTCACAAACCTGGGCTATAAACTATAAACAGATGGTGTCTGTTCAGTGATCTGCTCTGTAAAAATTATTTTTATAAAAAAATACAAAGAGCGTCAAAGATTTTTGGCTTTCAGCAGTAAATTGTAAGCATATAGCAATATGTGTATGATCATAAAACACATTTTCTGTTAATTTGAGGGGAGAAAAAAGATAATTACAAAAAATAAATAAATAAAATAAAAATTTGCATTTATTTCATGCAGTTACTGAATAATTTGCCTTACGATTTGGTCATGTGAATTCAGATGGACAAACCTAAATATACCCTGGAGCATAAGAGGTTAAACAGAATTGTAAATGTTATCCAGAAAGGAAAGAAAGGAAACATACTGTTCATTCATTTGAACTGTTATTTCTAAATTATCTGAAGCATCCAGTAAATGAAAGTACAATTTAGTCTTCGAACAGTTCTATTAAATCTAAAAATGAATGTGTGTGTATGTGAAAGTTCTACAGTGCTAAAATCCATGCGCTCCCTTTTTTTTTTTTTTTAAATATTCTAGAGTCGAGGTTCCCAACCAACCAAGTTTAGCACCAGTGTAGCAGTGAACAGGGGGGATTAGTAGCCTCCTGAACTCAACTACTTTAATAACGACATTGTTATCATTGATACTGTATTTTTAATTAAGACTCGATTAAAAATATGTAGTGTAAGTTGCTTTAAAGCTCCGGGGAACCAAAATCACTGTTTTCTTTCTAAGTAGGTTAATCTTGCTGTTGTGGGCAGAGAATATACATGTACAAACTATGTCCAACGACCAGTAAAGTGGCCGAGTGTACCAAAATTCTCCACCTTCGATGTAAGCTGGGCGATGCTAATCTTGGGTAGAGCGTATGTAAGCAATATCCTTGACAATCACGAGGCTGATTTGTCTGCTATTCACACAGCTTTAGCAAAACTGTTCCCCACTAGTCTCTGTGCTTCAGTCAAAGAAGTGTGCTGATAGAAAGCTAACCACCGAGTAAAGGCTAACCTAGCAAGCATAACTAAGCTAGCAAGCTGGCTCATGTGTTTGCCTGACATCTATTTGTTCTCCCAACAAGCCACGCCAGCAGCAAAGTGACTAAGAACCTTACATTCTTTAGGACGCCGCCCTTTTCAAGCTGGATAATGTTTTTAGTGTGTGGACTTCAGAGAATATACATGTACAAACTATGTCCTGTGAATAATTTTCCAGTGACCGGTAAGGTGGCCAAGTGTACCAAAATTCTCTACTTTTGATGTAAGCTGGGCGCTGCTGATCTTGGGTAGCAGTATCCTCAACAGTCACAAGGCTGATGTGGCTTTCTTCTATTCACACAGCTTTAACAAACCACTAGTCTCTGTGCTCCAGTCAGAACATATACAGAGAAAAAGCTAACCACCAAGTAAAGGCTAACCTAGCAAGCATAACTAAGCTAGCAAGCTGGCTCAAATGTTTGTCTGACATCCGTTTTTCAAGCTGGATAATGTTTTTAGTGTATGGACTTAAGGGGTGATGCAAGCTGGGAGTGCTTGACTGAGAGCTGTCAATCACAAGTGCTCATCGGAGTAGTAGGCCATGCACAGACTCGTGGTTTCATGAGTTGCCAGCAAGCTGAATTCACTCCATAAGCTAATATCGCCCTCATGTTTGGCTACAATGCAAAAAGTAGTCATATGTATAATGCGCACATATGTGACTGAAATGTGGTTCTGTCATGGATCATATACTTTAAAGGGCATGAATTTGCTCACTTTTGTTTCAGTAAAATAGCTCGTAGCTCTTTTAAAGAGCTAAGCTGCAAAAATATTTGCATGTTTGCATATGTACACCTATCCAGTCTACAGCGGTTCAGCCCCGTCTTTGCTGAAATTCAAAGGAGTGTTTCAGCCTGCAGTGCTTTTTGAATGAGACACAGTACAAGGTAGCCGATCAGAACACAGGTCATTTACATATATCACACTTAAAGACGCAGTAAGACACAGTAACAAACCAAAAAAGGGATAAAGAGATGTTGGATATGGTCATGTAACACATTTCTAGTAGATAATCTCACACAAACCATCACCAGTAGGCCTCAAGGGACTATATTAAATGCAAGAAAATGTAGAATAAGAGCCCTTTAACTGTGCTTGACAGTAAAATCATGTGCACCGTAACCCCACAAACCATCCCCACGCTCTGCCATTGTCACAAATGTTGGAAATGGAGCTCAGGTTGGGAACCTCTGTTCGAGAACATCCGCAGCTCTAGCTAAAGGAACTTAAAGATTCCCCTGGGATTATGTAATTATAATGATGTAATGATACTACCTCATTTTTCTGATTCCCTTTTCCTCTTTCACAGATGGGCCTGAGTTTCAGGAGAGCTTTGTCACATCGGGAGTGTTCAACGTGACAGAACTGGTGCAAGTGTCCAGAAGTAAGAGGCTCATGTTTTCTCCTCTATAGCTCAGAGCAAGTTGGCTCAACGTTCTCCAGCAATCATCAGTAAACCCGAATGCTGGACCGATGTGCTCAACTGCTGGGAAGTGTTCAGAATGTTCTCTTCCCTTCACACAGTTCTTTTCTCTGGACGTTGTAAAAAGCCAACACTGCCAGTGTTAGAAAGCTAGTGTTCGTTGGACAATTTTGGGTCAGTGTGCTCTGAACCTTTTAACATTCTATTCAAAGACTATTTCTGCTTTTTAATCTACTCTTTTCTTCTTAACCTTCTGGGGTTGAATTTTGCATGTTTTTTAAATTTGCCTTTAAAGGCACTAAGACACCCATATGTTTCATATCATAATGCTCTGTTATTTTTGTCGCTACTTTACAAAACCACTGCAGCAACTTCAGTGGCCGTAAACTCTTTATACGCCATTTCACTTGTGGACATGTTTGAACTGTATTTCTGCTGTGCGTTATCGCAAATATAGAGAAAAAATATATAGAAACATTGAATTTGATATATGGGGTCCACATTGGGCCCGTATCACGGAAACCAGAATTACCTATGTTGTTTTTAAATTTAAGTGATATGTCAACATTGTTAAAGCTTTAAAACGTATGACTGATTCCCCAGTCCTTACAGTCCATATATAGAGCATGAGTTTGGTGTGATTTCATTAGCCAGGTTTACTTGCCACCTGATAACCCGGCAATAATCGGACTAGTAGCTCAATCGGAATGGAATACGTCCATGTAAACACCTCAATCAGAATAGACTAGTCCGATTGATGCCATTTGGAATACAGTTCCTATCCGATTGAACTGGATGGGTAATCCTGTAATAATCCGTTAAATAAAAGAATAATAACTGTGTAAACGTCTGTATCTGATCAGCATAGAATATGTCCATGTATACACCTCAGCAGGAATAGGCTAGTCTGATTGAAGCCATTCAGAATGCAATTTCTATGTGATTGAACCAGGTGGGTATCTGATTACATTCCCAATCGGAAAGTTTAAGTACATTTTGTGCATGTGCGTCGCGTCATATCGAACGTTTATAATGTTCAACATGGCGGGAGCAGAAACTGGTCTGCAGAGGAGACGAAGGTTATGCTTTGAACTTTAAAAGACAGCGGTGGGACGGAGCGTCCAGCTTATGTGTCTCAGAACACAACGTGTTTATGTGGGGTTTAGGAATGGAGATGATTGTGGGGCAGTTCATTAATATCTATAACTGGATTTATTTTACGTAACCTTTACTTAATATACTGTCTGAATACGTTTGTCCATTCATTTATTAGACATAGCTTTGTTTATGCTTATAAATACATGCTTTTGCAGAGTCAAAAGACATTATTTTTGTAAATTTAAAGTGGATATTCGCCCTAGAAGTATTCAGTGTCTTTCTCCTCACTGTATTTCTTTATTTTAGTTCATTTAGTTAATATTTAGTCACTGTCACTAAAGCTTTGTGGAACAAATGTGTTCTGTTTTTACTCACAAAATTCATGTTCAGAATTCAAAATCTTACTCCCAACATTTCACGCACAGAGATGTTACGGTATTCCCAGTACTGTCTAAATGCTCCATGGCTGATGTTCGGATTGGAGTGGACGTGTCTTCCAGCTGGGACGGCCGTGTTTATCCAGCCAGCCTGAGCACAGCTGGGGCCTGCGTGCGCTGCCAGTGGACAGCCATAACTCACATGATTACAGCTGACTCTGACGCAGCTCACATTACTGCAGCGCTGTAAAGCTGGAATGACCTCAATCGCTTCAATATGAACCATCTCAGCCTCATTCCACAGAGAATGAAGCGGGCATCTGTATTCCCCATCCTCATCACTCCCCGCGGCCGTGCGCTCACACGTGTGCCTTCAGAGTGGACTTAATTGTATGTATTTCCCAGCAGATTGTAATCAGATGTGACACCTCTTCTCCAGAAGAGACAGAACCCTGCCAGTCTGTCAAATGTAATTGATCATATTTAGGTGCAATTATGCTCGATCCCACTGGGCTCTCCACCATCTGACTGTCAGCGGAGATGGGAGCTGAACGAGGGAGTGAATGAGAGGGCAGTGGTCTGAGTCTGTCAGGGAGTGAGTGATGAGATTCGCTCCAAAAATGATGATCTTGGCAAGTGAAGCATCTTGAATGTGTGCAGTATATCTACTGTTTCTCATTAGAAGATTGTTGTAAGAATATTATAAGATTATTCAACCTGTTTCTGGACATTTTTACTGATATAAAGTGATCTTATCCAGTGAACTCGGACTGTTAATTTTCCCTGTTTAAGAAATAATGACTGAAGGAAATTAGTTTGCCAGCACAGTGAGGTCACTTCACTTGATAAGATCGCTTTCTTAGTCTGAGTGAGTAAGTATCTGGGTGAGATGGTGAGTATGGGAGCGAGTGAGTGTGCACGTGTTTGTATAAGCGAGTGAGTGCGGAAGTGAACAGGTATGAGAGGCAGTGAGCGAGCGAGTAAGTGAGTGAATATGTGAGAGAGTGAGTATGGAAGTGAGTGGGTGAGTATGGGAGTGAGTGAGCAAGTTTTGAGGAAATGAAAATGGGAGTGACAGAGTGTGCAAGTGTTTGATTGTATAAGCAAGTGTGGAAGCGAGTGACAATATGGGAGTCAGTGAGTGAATGAGTTCGTGAGTGAGTGAGTATGGGAGTTAGTGAGTGAGCAAGATATTAAGGGAATGAATGTGGGAGTGAGTGAGTGAGTGTGCAAGTATGTGATTGTATAAGTGAGCGACTGAGTGAGCAAGTTTGTGAGTGAGTGAACTGGTGAGTGAACGTCGCTGTAAGTACACGAGTGAACTAGTGACTTAGAGCGTAGTCGAGGATGGAAGGCTTTTCTGCTCGCAGCACCTGGTGTGTAGTCTGATTGTTTTGCCTGTCAGATGCAGAGTGATGGATGGGGAGTGAAATTAGATAGTAAAGGCCTTCATTAAACAGCTGTCAGCTGGCTAAATAATGCAGCCTGTTCTGATAAAGTCACACTATATCCTTGCCACCAGCGCCGCCACCACACAGCCCTTCAGCTGATGCTATTGCCAGCCCACAAGTCCATTTCTGTTTTTCACTTTCACCCCAATCCACCAGCCCTTCACTGGAACAACAGCACAGTAGGGTAGTTTTTGCCTCCCGCCAACTTTCAAAGTTAGCTACAGTGTGGCAGGAATGGTGGCAGGCATTCCTCTGGAATTCTGGCAATGCCTTTCTTTTCTGTTTTCTGGAATCAGAATACAGGACATGTCAGTCCAGGGTAGTAGAGCCAGCCAGTCACTTTGGCTTAGAGAATTAGCAGAGGCATCATTTAAAGTGGGTATGCCGGTCATTTTTGAAATGCCTCATACCGCGTGCGATTACATGCACTTGGTAATCCGATAACTACGGAAAATCAGATTTTTGTCAGTAATCCGATCAACGCATTTACATGCACTTGAGTAATCAGATAATTTGAAACTCCTGGTCTACATGAGTCAGACAGTAATCAGATTTCTGCTTTGCAACCAGCCAGTAAACTCCCAGAAGAAGACGTGACGTAAACGTAATGTAAAACTCAAACTTCATGCCTCGGCTTTTTAAAAAAAAACATCGCACCACTTTACCTGAAAATATGAACATACGTCATATAGAAGATGAAGATTATGTAAATCTCTCATTTCCTCAAGAATGTATTTGGTTTCATCGTCGCTTTGAAGGTGTTTGCTGCGTCTCGCAGCAACACTGCTTGTTCATTTCTGGTCTGTTTTCGCACATGCGCAGACTGAGAAATCCAAAAGAAATCAGAGTAAGATTTTACATGCACTGAGAAATCTGATTACTGAGCTAAAATCCAGCTCTGTGATTTCGTAATCGGGTTTCTGAGTCGGAGTATGCTGTTTACATGACCATTTGAATAATCAGATAACTGCAGAAATCTGCAGTGATCAGATTATTGAGTGCATGTAAGCGCGCTCACTGTATCTGTTTTTGAATAGTTTAGGAATTGGAAGCAATTTAAGGGCTCATCAGTATCAAAATCAGGAAATTTCAAAATCGGACACAATCCAGTTAGGGAACTTTTTGCAAGGGAACCACTTTAGGCTGTCATCCAACATAAAACCAATGAAACTGTAATACCAAACTGAAGTGAATGGAAACACAGTTAATCACCTGCTGCTCATCTTCTCAAAATGTGTTTAGATTACATACTGAAAGTTGCATTTCATTTCAGTGTAAACATTCATCACTATAGCCGTATCTAACAAGCGTCGTCAGAAATGAAAGAGGGGCTTGGCGTCTTCTTTAATCATACAGCTGAAACAATTCTGAAACTTTCTTCTGTAGTAGTGGGAATTAAATATGTGGTCTCTTGGATGTGGAGTCAGCTCCTTATTCACAGTATAAACTGTACTTATTTATTTATCAATTTGATTAAAATGAACAAACTGTCACTATGCTGTATTTGTGCATTTATATGCAACAGGATTATCATTTGTCAAAACGAAGTGGTGCCCATGGGAACCGTCAAATTAAACACCCCCTGAGGCAGAATTTAGCGCAGTGTATCAATACCTCACAGTGGACGTAACAAATCAGATTCTGCAATTAAATTATGCTGCATTTAGGAGTCCCTGCAGACCTCAAAATGACTGGAACGGACTCCACGGTCTGCAAAGATCTGCTAAACCAGCATATACCTTTTCTTTAATACTTCATTGTTGTAGGAGTCAACTCAGTCTGAGAATTGTGTCGATTCTCAGAACTGCCTGTAATTATATAGAGATTCTCATTATGTTAACCCAGAGGGATGGAATCTGCATAAAGAGTTTGTTTTTGCAATATGCGACTGTTAAAGCATCTCGCTGTGTTGATTTAGTCTCCAAATAAAATTTGCGTCCTGAGAGACAGCCGGGCGTGTTTTCGCTAAATGCTCAAATCTTCTTTTGGCCTGCTTTTTCCCAGATTAATTTAGCTGAGCCAGGGAAGAAAGTATTGATAGCACTGCATATTTACCTACTGCACATTCACCAGAAGATATGCAGCATCAAATTTAAGAGTATTTCTATGCTTTACCCCTTGTTGCATGAACCCTCTTTTCACACAACACGGAGCTCTTCTCATATTCATACGAACAGATCATCATGAAAGGCTCCTAACAGTAGTTATTGACATTCATGTATGTAACTCTCATTTTCACTGTGATACGCTCCTAACAGCAGTCACTGCTTTTCACTGGTAACAGTGTGATTTTCATAGATCTGTGTCTCACTGTTACTCTGATAGGCCTGGTTGGTTAATCCAGAGGTCGGCAACATGTGGCATCGGAGCCATATGTGGCTCTTTTACTGTCCTGTTGTGGCTCCACAGCAGAATTAGATTTGTAGGTAAAAATAAAATAATCCTCCTTTACAGTAAAATATTTACTGCTCTGTTGTGGCTCCACAGCAGAATCAGGTTTGTAGGTAAAAATAAAATAATCCTCCTTTACAGTAAAATAAAGCTCTGCTGATCGTTCAACACAGTTTAACAATAGATGGTCTTGAACGCTGGAGTTAATGTAGAACTGCTGATTCACCCTTTAACCCTGAAGATTGGCACACAGACTGCTGGTCACCATAGCAATGCAGACAACACTTTTGTCTATCTAGTAGCTAACGAAAACGCAAAGAGAGAGATTTAAGACGAACATCGATAATTTGGAGACAAATGGACTTATTTGCGTTTAGAATCGCTCCAGCTGGTTTCCTGATAAGTTTAATCTGCAACAAGAAACTGTCAGCGAGGCTGAAGTCAGTTTCTCATTCACCGTTTTCCCGTTCCACCTTAAAAGGTGCATCAATTACATTCTGGCACCTGAGGCGGGAAAACAAGAAACCTGTCAGTGACAAGCTGACTTCAGCCTCGTAAAAAATCGAACGTTAAGAGACATTTAACAAGAAACTGTTCTACTTTTGTGGAAAAGTTTCCTGCCGGATGCGAGAAAAGCGGCTATAGCTGAGCTAAAGCTTGAAGCAAAGTAAGTCTGCGTATTATATTATATATATTTTAGCTTATACTAGTACAACAGCACATACGAGTCATATTTACAGCCAAGATGTTGAAATGGACATAAAATGTTGTGGCTCCCAAGGTGATTTGATTTTTGTTGAAAGGACAAAATGGCTCTCCTTAATCTAATGCCTGGATTTAGATTAACCCCTGGGTTAATCTGACTACTTCTTTCCAATAACAGGCTGGTTTCCTTTTTTCTGTATTCAATATTTTATATTCATACATTGCTCTTGAGTTATTGTTTTGCTGTCCGGTGTCGACTTTTTGAGTCTGGGTTTCTCTCAAGGTTTCTTCGTCTTGCTCTTGAGGAGTTTTTCCTTTTGCTTGTTCGCTGGGGCTCAGCCTGGATTTACTATAAAGCTGCTTTGTAACAACGCCTATTGTAAAAAGCTCTGTATAAATAAACTTTGACTTGACTTAACTTGATTTAACTGCCTGCATGTGGTAGAGCGAGAATCTGCGGTTAGATGGAGCTGGAGTGATTGGCTGCCTGGGGAACAGCTCTGCCGAAAGTGCTCTGTTAATAAGCATTACCTGCTGGAACAAACGGGCCATTGTTTTCGTTGTCTGTATGAGTTGAGCATAGAACCCAGTCTTGTTCCACATGCCTCATGCTACAACACTGTCCTTTAGGGCTGTAACTCCTGACACAGCTTCATATAACAGCCAAGAGTTTTAGCATATATCCAGCACTTCTCCATAGTAACGTCCCTACAGTCTTTCTTTTATAAGGCATAGTCCTGCACTGTCCTCTTTAACTACACAGTTGCCCTTTAGGGCTGTGGGCTGTACCATACTGCAATGCTGTCCTTTAGGGCTGTAACCTGTAACACTGCCTCATGCTAAAATGCTGCCCTTTATGGCTGTGACCTCGCTAAAACTCCCTCCTACTACAGTGCTGTCCTTTATGGCTCTAACCTGCCTAAAACCCTCCTACTGCAGTGCTGTCCTGTGAGGCTGTAACCTGTCACACTGCGTCATGCTGAAATGCTGTCCTTTGTGGCTGGAACCTGTAACACTGCCTCATGCTGCAACATTGTTCTTTGTGGCTGCAATCTATAGCACTGCCTAATACTATAATGCTGTCCTTTAGGGCTGTAACCTGTAAAATCTGCCTCCATCTACAATGCTGTGCTTTATGGCTATAACATAAAAAAACTGCCTCAGTCTACAATACTGTCCTTTAGGGCTGTAACATGTAATATAGCCTCATACTAAGATGCTCTCCTTTATGGCTGTAATCTGTAAAACAGCCTCATACTGCGTTGCTTTTCTGTAAAGCTTTAATCTATAACCTCATACAAAGTTGTTGGCCATCATTGTTGACTGTAACCTATAACTCCACATCATATTGCAACATTTTCTTTATGTCTGTAACCTGTAGCAGTGCCTTATGCTACAAAGCTGTCTTTTAAGGCTGTAACCTGCAAAACAGCCTTACACTTTAAGGCTGTCCTTTAGGGCTGTTAATGATAACACTGCCTTATTTTATAGTGCTCTTCTATAGGGCTTACAGTGCAGTCCTTTACGTCAGTTACTTGTAAACTGTCTTATACTATAGTGCTATCCTTTAGGGCTTAGACCTATAGCATTAGACTCCCGCCCCTTTCTCTGGCTGGTGCTCTGATAAGAGACCTCCTGAAGATGGTAAATGACAGATGCTTCAGATTAGAGCAACCAACAAACCAGTGATACAGCTTTATGTTTCATTGTTGTGTTTTTGAATTATTTTGATACTTTCTTCATTTTTGGATTTTATAAATCTAAAAATCTGTATTTTTGGTATAATACAACTGTTACACTGTTTTAGACAATATCTTGCCCATCTCTAATTTCAGCTTCTGTGTTTTTATGTGTAGCGCCCGTGGTGACGGGAACAGGGCCAAACTTCTCTCTTGGGGAGCTACAGGGGCACCTGGCCTACGATCTCAACCCCACAGGCGTGGCCATGAGGAGAACCCTACCCAGCACGTCCTCCAGCGGGTCAGCACACACACACACACACTCTTCTTAAAAGAATCAGTAAACACACTCACACACATACTGACCTACTACAGAAACTCAACGCACACGTGTTATGTTGTTGGAAACATTCATTGTCTATCTGTCTGTCTGTCTATCTGTCTGTTGGTCTGTCTGTCTATCTATCTATCTATCCATCCATCCATCCA
>JAILXH010157521.1:16362-29360 GCA_023558415.1 Piaractus mesopotamicus
TTGCTAGCTGAATGCCACATCTAAGCTTGAGGGCAGAGATGATGGATGTTGTACATTAGACCCAGAGAGCATCATTTAAAGCACTGTGTCCTCTGCCATGAGCACTTGAGAACCGTCTGCACTTTCTGCACTCTGCTTTCCGCTTCAACACTAAAAACCACCTTGAGCTTTGCCCACTCAAGACAATGCACAGTAACACAACACAAAGCCCTGGAAAGAGAGCAACTGCAGTAAAGCTGATTTAATGGATTGTTCAATCTTTTCAGGAATAAATGGCTAGCAGATCTCATGAAATCACAGTAATTGTAATAGCTTAAGCCCTTTTTAAAATAGCCATAAAATGCAATTTCCGTCTGCTTTGGAGGTGGTCCCTCAGATAAATTATGCAAATATTTCTACTTCAATACTGTTGATGGAAAATACAGTACTCTACAAAGGTCCTAGACATCTAAGCACATTATTAAAAACCATTTATCTTGGCAGTAGGTGTGTTTTGCTTGTAAAAACACTATATATCAATGGAAAAAACACGGGAATTGCAAATGACATCGGAATTTTAAATAATCGTAAATTATAAATAATGAACAAGAATTTCTTATTTTGAAAAAAGTATTTGTTATTTTGTTATCTAGTTATCTTGCTGGTTGGAAGAACAAATGTTTGGTTCCAGATTTCATTAGGGTGCCACCTGCTATTACATGGATTTGTTAAATTCAATCATCAACACATGTGATTTAACATAACAAAGTATTCCTTAGCCAAACCAGGTATTAGATAATCATAAATAATACCAGGCTGCCATGAAGAGAAGAAAATAGTTAAACAAACACACTGATATGTAAAAACACCAGTATTAATATTACTTGTATGTATTTTAATATACATTTTCTGAGCAAAGAAACACTTACTATCAGTATAAACAGCTTTTTTTATTCTATTTTTCTCAGGCGCCTTAAGCTTTCGCATAACACTGTATTTTGAAGGAAATATAAATGTATGATACACATTAAAAGTGTTTTCATTGTAGCAGTTGCACACGTTTTGTCAAGAAAGCTGTAGTTTATCTTGGCATGGCTGTGTTTGTTGAGAGATGCGAATTGTTTTCACTGCAGGGGGCTCTCACCCTTCCCCTTTCACCTCTCATTGCTCGCTAGCAGCTCACTAGAGTTGCAACATTTCACATACACAGAGTGTCCTAGTTTACCTGATTACAGAGTTATGGGGAGCATTCATTTAAAAATATCCGAGTTGATTTCCACTCCACCAGGCCATTAGTGGCCTCCAGAAAGATGCTTCATCATGTCAGTTGCTGCAATCTTAAAATCTTAAAAATGATGCCTGAGTAAAGTACTTCAAACAGACTCCCTATTATATTTTCTACTAATTAAAGTGATGTTTTTATGACTTTACAAACCTACTATTAAATATTTTGACTCCATGACTGAATCAGCTTTATCACTCTCTTCTTCACACTGCTATGTGCGCCAGATCCCATTCGTTTTCATTATGCTTTACCACATGCAGACGCTCCTCCTGAATAAAGTAACATCTGGTTTGTAACACACTCGCTCGCTCTCATCACACACTGCTCCTCCTGGAGATGGCCCACTTGTTACTGTGTGAGTATCATGGGAATTCACTGCATGAGTGTGGATGGTGGAGATGTATATGAATGTGTTTATATATGTACTGGCATGTGTATGTGTTTGTGCATGTGTGGATGTGTGTATGTATGTGTGTATGTGTGTGAGTGTGTGTGTGAGAAATCTGCATGGGCATGAAATTGAAGCCCGAACTCACATTTTAAAACCTGACCCGACCATGGCCAACTGCTAAATTTGAAACCTGGACCCAACCCAAACCTGCGTGCATGCGCTAACAGAGATGGATTATCATAGACGCGGTTTTACAGTGCTGTGCTTTGTTACTAAGCGCTTGAGTTGATCGACAGATGCTGGGATAAACTGGTATTTTGGAATTGCCTGGCAGAGATCAGCATCCACCCTGCTCTGATCAACCGTTAGCAACACTGCTCTAAAGTTCCACTTGCTTGCAGAAATGCTTAACACACTTTGGGTTTTTAAAATCTCTACCTGATTATATGGTCAAGATGTAAACCAACTGATTCAGAGTGATTTGATGTGAAATGCTCTGTTCTAGAGAAAGGTACCATGACTGAGACAGTGTTTTAGACGTTTTACAATAGCTTTGAGATAAGCTTTTGGCCTAAAACGTAACCGTGAAATACATTCATGTTGGAGAGGTACATGCAGTGTGTTGAAAGGCAAAACAGTCGCAAAGGAAAACTTACTTTTTCAGATTTACTACTATTTTATCATTATCAACATTATATTTAAATTTAGAAGATGTGTAAGTTCACTGGTTGTTTTGGATAGTGAATAAAATGGCTATATCTAGTTAATATATAAGTTTCTCTACAGTGGACCATTTTACATTAAACCACCCTGATTGACATCGTTTAAACATCAACATTTGAATTATTCAGAAATTTAGAAAAATCAGTGCCCCTTCAACAAGCAAGGGAGAAGATGCAGACTGACCTTTTTGACCAATCAACATATCCTTCTCTTCTCCCTCCTTTGAGAGAGAAGCAGACAGAAAGAGAGAGAGCGACAGAGCACATAAGACAGAAAATGCTTGAGAGTGCACAAAATCTACTACATAAAGAATCATAAGAAACTCATTAGTAAAGACCCATCCCAAAACCCAATGCTTTGTCAAGTCAGGTCAGTTAGCGGATCTCTAGTGTGTGTGGGTGTGTGTTTGTGTGTAGTGATGACTTATCAGAGCAGTACTCTACACTGCAGAGCTCTATTACTGACTCCACTCACTGAAGCAGATAATAATCATGACCGGGCAGATAAAGCTGAATTACGCAGGCGGTCTAATCCCTCTGAAACAAGAGCACTTTCACACCCCCATGGAAATAAAGGGATGAAAAGAGGAAGCCGCTGTTTAATGTCATTTTTTGCACAATTTGAAATGGTGTCACCGATCTAAAAAACTGAAAAATCTTTCCATGGTGTTTTAACAATTATTTCCTGTAAGGATTGACTTGTTGCTTTAGCGTCATGTTGTCCCGCATGCGCTTATGGCTGTGTGTGATGTAGATGGGTTCATGTTTGGAAGTGCAGTCTCCGAGCGTTAGGCACTAGCTTGTCACTTTAGTGCTATATTTAGTCAGACAGTGGCATGCAGGAGACACACACAGTCAGTCTGGGCTGATTAAGTATGACAGCTCTCTGCTCCCTCCGTTAAACTCTTCCAACTGAACACAGCTACACATACACACGCTCTCACACGCACCCGCACACACGCCCGGGCCTGACTGATATCAACATTTTGTCACCGGTATGGAGAGAAGCTAAAAAGTCTGATAGCTCATAGTATCAGTGAATATAATTTAATATGGCCAAAATTCTATAGTGCCTTAGGTTTAGTTCAACATCATAATTGATAATTATAAGACAAAAGAGTAAGAACTCTTAAAAATCTGCAAAAATGAGCAATTCTTTTTACAAAGTTTTGTTCACTCAAATCTAAAGCAAGCTGACTATAATTATCAGTGCTTTATTAGTGAGATCTTCACAGATATTGATAAATAGTACATTAATGTCAATATAGGACATTATGATTACAGATACAGATCGTGCTATCGTCCTCTCACAAACACCATCATTTTTAACTGTACAGTTAATTTTGTATCATTTTTCACATTCTGTTAACCCTTAGATGTGTTAAAAGCACACTGAAACTTTTGACTGCTGGTTCAAACAGCTGAAGGGTTTGAGGTGCTGATGAGTGCTGACATCATAACAAAAAAATACTGTCATAAGTACTGTCACAAATATTTACATAGCTGACACTGTATTGCTCAAAATGTAGCCAGATGTCTTTAATGTATTAGTGCAAAGTCATTTAATATGTTATTACAAAATCTTTAATTTATATTATAAAGTCGCTTTCTGCATTGCTTTGCTACCAACTGCAACCTGCCAATACAGCCTGAGCAGCTGATCTCCTGTGTAGTATCTTTGAAGTGGTGACCGATACTGTAGAAGAAGAAAGACTTATGCTTGAAAGTTTTAAGAGCTTTAGGAACATGTTTTTCCTAAAGGATTTGCAGATTACTAGTTCTTAAGTGTCCTCTGCTTGGCAAATAACAAACTCCATCACCACTAGAGGGCACATGATCTCAGACATCTCCGGCTCCATCCAAAGCTCAATAACTGATTTGCGACAAACATCTTAGTCTCCAGCTTTTTCTGAAACTCAATAACATATTTGTGACATCTGTTCTATGGAAAGCATGTTTCTCCAACTCCTTAACAAACCAAAGTTAACCTCTTTGAGCCTAACCATGACCAAGAGTGGATGTTGTCATTTTAGCTTGAAAAATGTCTTTGTGTATACACTAGTAAGCATCCTTCACCTCAGTCCTGTCAGACTCCACTGACTCCCCAAATGGCCATCTGGGAGAACAGGTTTGCTCCTTAATGGCTCACTCTGTCTTATTTAGAGGCTTTCTCATTCATCACAGTCTAGTTTTGGGACTTCGGCCTGTCCTTAGCTGTTGTGCTGTTATTTGCTGGTGTGCTGGTTTCTTCTTTTCATGAAAACAATAAATAACCCCCTTCTAACATGACTGCACAACTGAGCTCTAAAAACGGCCAAACTGCCAAAAGTACTAAACGGAACCAATAAAGATACTTTGGAGCGATGCCACAGAGGAACCACTTTTGGGTTCCTAAAGAATCTGTTAACAGATAGAAAGAACTGTTCAAAGAACTGTTTTTCTAAACAAGCTCTGAAATAAGTGAAGAGCGTTTTTAAAATTTAAAGAACCTTCATTGCGTGGCTATTTCTGCCGTTTAATCTACCCTCTTCACATGATATGTCAAAACTACTGTTGCATTTATTTCATATGCAAAGAGTGTGATCTAACAAAGCCAGAAATTCATATATTTATATTTAGTTTGTGACACAAACTACCTTTTTAAAGAAGATCCTTCGAAGGATTAATGCAAATTCCAAACATTATCAACCTAACAATATGAAAGCATTCATATTGCTACTCAGAGTGAGGCAGTACTGTTGCGTTTGGTGTTGCTATCTGGTCTTCAAACAACATCTTACTATTAAAAAGCCCATTTATAAAAGACCACCTCTGTTGTGTTATATGCCAACTGTCTTGTGCCTGTATACTGCATTCATGATATGTAATTATGTTCTTTTTGAGGTGTAAACCAGCAGAAGTCTGAGTTGATTCCCTTGTAGGAATAAAGGCTTAATAAATAAATAAAAGAAACAACGCTGCACTTCAAAGTATCACCTGCATTTTGTCATGAGCCAATTTCTTTTTAAGTGGTAATGAACGACCAGTATCACTCCGCGCAGCCCTTGCCAAGCGTATTTGGTGGCGCTCATAGCCGCCGTATCAAAGCAGGGAATGTCTCTTTGATGTTGGGGAAGCAATAAAGCAACAGGAGAGACACTTGATTGCTTGCAAATATCACTTCCGAATGTCATGGCTGCCTTTTCATGGTCACAGGTTAGTTCAAAGATTAATGAGAGTCCCCACTGCTGAAGACCGGCAAGTTGATGGAAAAGGTGCAGGACAAAAAAGCAGGATGTTGAATCTCTTGCTTCTAAGGCTGTCGTCATCTGCTCTTCAGGAGCTTCTGAGAGACAAGGTTAAAACAGAGTGCAAAACCAGCAGCCTGTAATCTGCGTGCTTCCGGTTTTAGCGCTAGCTATGACATTACCCTGAAATGCTAAGGGATCCACTCTTCATGGAGTTACACAACACTACACACAGCTATAACATGAGTACAAACGCTTATAGTGCAGAGAGAGCACTGGATTACCGCAGGACTCGTCTGCTGTCAAGCTTTAACCTAGAGAGTGACAAGTCTCATGCTAATGACTGTCCGTGACATACTGTCTCTGTCCGGCAGCGCTCTCCAGACTCCATTAATTAAACTCTCACTGTCACTTTCTGTCTGATACCACACTGAGAAGAGGCTAAATATAGAGATGCTTGAACTTAGGAAAAAAAAGGCCAAGAGACTGCACTTGAAATTCATTATGACTATAACTGTCAAAATGTTTGCCAAATTGCTAAATGATATTCACTACAGAAAGTCATTTAACATAAACCCATACTGTGAATTCACAAAGAAAAATAAATGAAATTCACAGTATGCAGCAATTTATTAGGTTTCTACCATAAAAAAAGCTGCACTTGTTCCTCTGTGTTTGAACAACTGCATTTATTATCCTGTCTAATTTTGTTCTTGCAAAGTGTAATTACTGCCCCCATTAATTCATCCTCACTATTGTCATGGAACTGTTTTTGGATTCAAACTTGACAATGAGAAGCAATTTAGGACTGTGCGAATGTGGCCTCCCGGCTGAAACAAATATTGTTCAAGTGTCAAAACATGTTCAAAACGTAGGCAGTGATTTAGAGGGCACAGATTAAGTGATAATTATTCAAGTCGAACTGGCTTTAACTTAATTCCCCACACCTGTGGATGATAAAATAGCTTGTATTTAAAGTATACTAATTTCAAATGCTGAGAACATGAAAATCTGAAATCCAGCCTCTCTGCAAATGCTTCATATGATGGATGTTAATGTTGATGTAGTGGGGCAGGGTCAAAGCGGTCATTGTGATCACCCTTATCTCTGGAAGAATGCAGAGCACACTGAATGCAGAATATACAAAGAGCTAAAAAGACAATAATGTGCACCTACAGAAAGAAAGAGATTGACAGATACACAAATATTACAGATCTCTATGTCCTACCTGCTAGTCCACCAGAGTACCGTTATTACAGGAGTTAGAAGCATACATATCTGTTCTGCATTCCTACTGCTTTGAGATACTAAACACTGTGCCCTCATTAAGGAAACCCAGCTGAATCGATTTCACATCAAGTTGATGCATGCACTCTCTGTGAGCAGAATCCACACACTATGACCAGCAAACAAACACAGGAATAGATGCCCTGCATTGAGGAATACATTACTTTCCTTCCAATTTCAAACCTATTAATACTAACACAATGCTGCAGCATGCAAAACTCACCAGAACTTCTTGGGCTTCCCAATTCTGAATGGAGAGCAAGGCATGTTGGGTCCTCTGTTGGCTCAGTCCTCAGATTTTTTGGTTCTTTTACCTCAAACCTTTTCAGTTTTCCACAGTTAGCACTGTTATCAAAGTCCACTGGTACATCACGCACACGAAAAGATGAAAGAAGGCCTTGGGTACAGATTGGTGCTGTATCATGTACTACTGGGATGCTACTTCACTTTGACAAGCTGATGACAGCTCGCTGACGCTTCATGCTCCATACGGTCTGAGTCAGGAGTTAAAGTTAACACCCTTCAGCATGAAATCTGCATGCCATCTTGTTTGTCCTTAACTGTCCCAAGAAATGCCTTCAGTTCTAGTCTATCTTAATTTCATTAGTGAATAGTCTGAAATTTCTTGCAATAAAAAAGGTAAGACACATTCTAATCATGCCACTGCTCTATCAACACTGTCCTGCATGCACAGCTGTAGAAAAATGTTTCCAGCTCTTAACGCAAAATACAGATAAACAACAACATCTACAGCCATAAAATAAATATGCTAGATAGCAGTTCTCGTCTCCTCTGCAGAACAGACGCTCAGTAGGCTCCCCTGTCCCTGGATGCCGGGCACAGAGTGCTGCGGCAGCAGCAGGAGGCGGCTGAGGGATGCCAGCGGTCAGTGCAGGGGAAACCTGAGAGAGAGAGAGGCTCCGACCGGCTGACCTTCAGGGCTGGACGAGCCTGGTGTCCATCTGCTCCTGGGCTCTAGAGCAAGGCCTTCACACACTTCCTGTCATCACAGGCACACACTTTCTCTCGGTATGCGCGCGTAGAGGAGGGAGTGTCGCTTCTGCACCTCAGCCGCTCTGCCCTGCCAATGCTGCAGATCTATCGGCGGTTACTGTGGCAACCGGACAGCAGGGCTGCGGCGTGTCCTCCCGGCTTGGGACCGCTTTCTGACTTCCTGTCTGCCTTTCCCAGAGCTACTGCCAGGGTAGAGCACACACCAGCCCATGCCAACTAGCTCAGTAAACAAACATCAGTGCCTCTGCTTTCATACTAGTGAGGAATACATTTGGGAAGTAACCAAATGTGAGAGGAAAGGGGGAAAAGGGATTTAGACTGAAGTCCACTAGTCACGATGAGAAGTGTGGAACAGAAATGAAATGATCTGAAATTTGTCTGAGATTTAGGCAGAACTCTGCTAGTCATGATCAGTAGTATGGAATAGAGATGAAATGGTCTGACAAAGCGTCTTTCCCTAAAAAAAACATTTGTCCATAATATTAAATGTACCAAATGTCTTTTTTTTTTCAGATAAGTGACAAATGAAATTATGATAAAATATAAAATCTAACAAAAATATAACAAAACGGTTACACTTTAGTTTAAGAAACACATGTTTGGGGGCTTAGTAAGATTTGACTCTTTGTTCAGTAAAGCCAAAATTAGACACTTCTAAATGGTTCATTCACTGTGTATTAGGCTTTATTCATTATGTTCATAAATCAGAGGTACATAATTGGAGGTCTTAGTTTTAATAAGGCATAAAATACACTTCGTTAAGACTGCGTTATGCAAATTACTGAGCATGAAGTAATCACCTAAATTCACATCTCACTGGCAATGTTTAGCTCCTTAAGGTTCTAGGTAGCATCAAGGGGAAATTCCAATTAGATATTAAAAAGCGCTAAATAAGTTTTCAATAAGCCAATTTGCAACAAAAATCCACACCTATTTATGATTTTTTGACTCCAAAAAATCAGCATGTTGTTCTTAAACTGAATTGACACTCACTTAAGATTTCTGAGCTTGCATGTTCAGCCATGAAATGATCTTCACTTTAAAATATAGGATGAAAGTTGACTTTTTGAAAACTAGTGATGACTAAAACTCTATAGAGCACATTTTAAAGTGTAAGTGTCTCATTATATTCTTATTAGCTCTAAAGCAATAAGTTCCAGAAGTCACTTGATGCTACTTAGAACCAAAAGGAATCAGGTGCTTCAAATTGTACACTAATATTATGTGAATTTTGTTTAATTACAATTACTTCTAAAACTATTATTGGTTTTCACATACAAGATCTCCAATTAAGTACTAGTACAGGTCACAATGAATAAAGCGTAATGCAGAGTGAATAAACCACTTAGAACTGTCTAGTTTGACAGGAAGAACATGTGGTGGTAGTAGGGTGCAAAACTTTGCCATAAGGAAACAGAACAAAGAGCTGCAAATTTACAGGACATTAGATAAGAGAAGCTTCAGGCACAGTCCCCTTTGCCAACTTTAGTTCTTTCCATTTTTTGATAGATTTTGCTAATGACCTTATGTACAAACAACTGAACATTAATACTTTTAAAAGTAAAACAACTCTTAAAGGCACTACATTATCATAAAATAATTTATTTCAAAGAACTATTTTTTATAGTAAACAATAAGAACTCATCTTTCAGTCTAATCCTGAGCCAGAAGAGCTCTAAATTACACAATTACTGTATATGCAATTTTTTAGTTAGTTCACACAAAATAACTGCATCAAGCTTTGACTAATCCAGGGGTTCTCAACCTTTTCCACCCCAAGCCCACCTGTTTATAAATACAAAGCATAGCAGCCCACAGAAAAAAACAAAACAAACTTTTTATTTCTTAATTGCTCACACTAAAAACCTCTGAATTAGGGCCTGAAAAAGATCAGATCATCCACTTTATTTCAAATACACAAACCAAAATTTGCAGTTATGTTAAAAAACATCACGTCAAAGTGCATGTTTTCAGAGATGTCAAAGAGAGGGAAAAAGAAAAAAGGTAGCTGTAGATGTGGACTGTGGAGATGTCTCTTTAGTTTTGAGGGTTTTAGTGCCTCATTTGAAATGAATCACACTCCGCTCACTGGGCTTTTGGATCAGCGTCGCCACATTAAACTATAATAATAAACCTTACTTGATATCTGCTTCTTTGTCATTAGTTTTCAAAGTAGTCAATTTGAGTTTAACTACTCAGGTCGCTGATGCACGGCCCAAAAATCAAACGCAGATCTTCACTATTATTTTAAGGCTCATCTGTTGTTTTTTTATTATCTGCAGGAACAACAGAAGAACAATAAGAGTCTGTAAAGACTCAGAAGTTAAAACAGACAGATTATACTGACAGTATACAGTGCTGACGTGCTGCGAGAAGAGGAAAGCCACCTCTGTTGATGAATTCCCTGGTTTGATCAGGTTTGCAGGTTTTACCAGGTCAGGTCAGCTGTTTGTTGCAGACCCCAATACAGGTGGAGTATTCACACACATCAAAATGGAGCAAAGTACAGAAAAAAGTTTAGATAGGTTCGCACCAAGCAAGGTAGGAGAAAGCGCCCTGAGGAACCTCTCTATCTCTGGCTAACTGTCTACACTGCTCCCCCCGGCTGCGTTGTCTCAAACTGATAACGTTTAATTAGCCTGCGACTCTGGTGTTTTCATCTGTATGTTTCTACCGGCCCACTACGAACAAGTGCCTCCCCCTTAGTACAGGCCCGTGGACCACTACAGGGTGCTTTATGGCCCACTGGTGGTCCGCAGCCCACAGGTTGAGAATCATTGCATCAATCAATCCATAGATATGCAGCTATATTTAAATATATCCAATGTGTGAAAGCAAATTAATTGCAAACAAAGTAGCCATACAGAAAACAATACTCACCATAAGCTTCTAGCTTTGGAGAATGTCTTGTCAACTCTGAAACACAAGAAGAAGTTCACATTATAAACAGCACTTTTCACATTCACTGTTCTTTCCATATGGCCAAACAAAATTTACCTAATCCATTCAAACACTGATTTCATGGCAATTCTTTTCAATTTGTTGATAAAATAATGTATTTCAATTTTAGACTATGAGTAAAATCCAACTCTAAATGCTATGAGGACTGAGAAGAGTCCTCTTCTACTCAGTTCTGCATCACCTGCAAAAACATTTTAACAAATGATGGACTTGCAAGGTTAGCAAAGTATCTGGCAACTCAAAACCTGGATAAATGACTTAGCGCTGGAGTTACAGGTGTTCTGTAAAGCACATGAAGGAAGCAATGTGTATAAACCATGTTGTGTAGACCCAGCGGGGTTCAGCCTGCCAGTGCCGACCGCGACTCATCAACTACCTGCTCCCTCGGCCCCTGAGCGGGGAGCAGGTTTCCATGGCACCCATCTGAACGACCAAAAAAGAAGTCAGAATTCACTTAGTGTCCCCTTAGAGATGTGCACGGCAATCTACACCAGCCTCTCCTGTCTGATAGACTTGTCCACCCACAAATTTCTTGCTCCTTCTTTGAAGTGGTCAGGCTCATAATAAACACGCTCCATATAGAAATCTATCCTTATTTACACCAATACAGCATTATAGTTGTTTATGGGCTGTGATGTTGCTGGGAGCACAGTAGAAGGCTGATAGGAATCACCGAGAGACAAGCAAAGATGATAACTGATCCTTCATCTTATCAACTTTAATGGGTCCATATCATGGAAAAAGGAATTTTGTCCAGTATGTAAACACTGTTACAATTTCAAACGTACCATTTAATCCCCGGTCCATACAGTCCATATATGGAAACTAAGATGCAAAATTAGCCCATTTTAAATCCACTATTTTGTGATGTGTAGTCATAAAAAACCAATGCATTTACATATCTCTGCCCAACCACATTAAAGTTTAAATGAGTGTTTCAGCTTGACTGTTTTTTGAATAAAGCAGCCCATCAAAACCAAAATTATTTATATATATTCATCTGTTTTTATGGGATATACTTACGTAAAAATGAATTATGACCTTTTTTGATACATCAACCCTCTGAAATAAATAGACCTCAGGTAAAAAGTATGGTCCTTTTAAAAGAAGAGAGCAAAGAGGCATACACAAAGCATTGAGCTGATGCTCTTCAAACAGCAGAGCCCTAAAAGGAAAAAAACACACTGGTCTAATAAAAAAATACATAGTGGGAGTAAACCATGGAGAAACAGCAGTGCTTGAGATTTGCATTTTTATGTCCCAGCGTTATATATACATGTCTGTAATATGTATGCATTCGTATATTTCATGAATACATATTTTGAATGGATTTATAACATCCCATTTCATAAGCTGAGCAAATCCTACGTGAACGCATGTGTTACATAAACGTCTCAATAACATAAGCACATCACGTAAGGCAAGGCATGCACAGACTGAACAGATGTTAATACTGTGAACAGATCGCTTTCTACCATATGCCGTGATCCAGCTTGCCAAGCACTTGTGGGAGATGCTGCTTCTGCCATAATCCTCCACTTAAGCCAGTAGATGGAGCTGTGACGCAACCCTCAGTTGTAAATGTAACGATGAAATTGCCCAAAGCGACTCAACAGTCTCAGCACAGGAGAACTGTCAGCACCAGAACTGTTGTCAAATGTCATTTAACTCGGTTTTTATGTTGCCTGTTGTTACTGTTCAAACGTCAGTGCATGAACACTGGAAAAGATGTACTGTTCAAGAATGGTGAAGTATTTAGAGATACAAAGTTGAATGTAACTTTTCATTTACTTTTCCAGTTATTCCAGAGTTATAGTATTTATGGCTCTTACATATAAGAAGAAGGACCTAAATGGAATTGTGCACAACAGGAGGTGGTTAATGTTAGTTTAGGCCAGTTTCCCAACTCGAGTCCTGCACTGTATGGATTTGTTTTTCTTGCTTGAACATATCTGAGTCACAGCATTTAATTATCAACCACGTCTTGAGCTGAATAAGGTGTGTTAGAGCAGAGACAACACAAAACAGTACAGTAAAGGGTGGGGCTCTGTGACTGGAGGTTTAGGCCATCTGATCAGGTTCAAAATGAATGAAAAAAAGATTAATTTCATATGGTGGAAAAATAAGTGCCA
>JAILXH010157597.1:0-10559 GCA_023558415.1 Piaractus mesopotamicus
ATATATATATATATATATATATATATATATATATATATATATGTGTGTGTGTGTGTGTGTGTGTGTGTGTGTGTATCTCAAAGCAAAAAACCTCCTTATGCTTATTACGGACATGTGCTCACTTACTGACCCTTAGTGTCCCCAGAACACCATTTTTCACCGAGGCCTCCGGAACAGCTTCGTCTTTTGGTTTATCTCCTCTAACCATGAGTGTCCCACAAGTGCTGAGTCCTCCTGATTCGTTTTGTCAAACCAGAATCTTTCCATTATCAGCAGCAGTTAGAGTAAAAGCTACTCCTGAGCTCAGATATTGCTAGAAACAGAAGCCCATGTTGATACCTAGAAAAAAAAGAAAGAGTTAAACAGTGCAGTGCAATAATTGTAAGTGCAGAACAATATATTTCAATAAGTACTTATGTTAGTGCTGACTTCAATGCTGTGAAAACAGACCATCTTCAGTCTGTGTTTGAAGACCCTGAGAGACTCTGCTGTTTGGACAGCCAGTGGGAGTTCATTCCACCACCTGGGTGCCAGTACAAAGAAAAGTCTTGATGCTTAACTTCTACGCATCTTGAAGGATGGCGGGTTCAAGGTACAGTTCAAGTTCTGACCATTGCCATTAGCTAGGGAGGAGCTGGTCTGTTTTTTGGCTTTGTAGGCATCAGGATTTTAATCTGATGCAGCTACGGGAAGCCATTGAAGGGAGCGCAGCAGTGGGGTGACGTGGCTGAACTTTGGGAGATTGAAGACAAGCCGTGCTGCTGCATTCTGGATGAGTTGCAGGGCCTGATGGCTGCATAGGAAGACCAGCCAAGAGCGAGTTGCAGTAGTCAAGCCTTGAGATGACAAGAGACTGAATGAGCGCCTGGGTGGCCTCTCAAGTGAGAAAGTGTCGGATCCTCTGGATGTTGAACAGGAGAAATCTGCATGACCGAGTTAAGTTCGCGATGTGAGCGAGAACGATAACTGACCATCCAGAACCACACCAAGACTTCTTACCTCTTCAGACGGAACAATCAGAGAGTTATCGAATGAGATGGCAAGATCATGACCTTTAGTTGCAGGGATGAATAGCAGCTCAGTCTTGCTAGGATTGAGCTTCATGTGCTGAGCTGCCATCCATGAAGAGATGCCAGGTGGGAAGGAAAGTATTAGTTGGGTGGCATCAGCATAGCATCGGTAAGAGAAGCCATGAGAAGATATTACATCACCCAGAGAATGAGTGTAGAGTGAAAAGAGAAGAGGATCCAGCACCGAGCCTTGTGGGACACCAGTGGAGAACCTGCATGGAGAGGATATGGACCCTCTCCATGTTACCTGATAAGAGCGCCCCTCCAGAAAGAACTCAAACCACTTCGCTGTAGAATCAGTGATTCCAAGATTGGTGAGGACAGACAGGAGAGTTGTGTGATTGACTGTGTTGAAAGCTGCAGAGTGGTCAAAAAGAATCAGAACAGGTGACAGTTTGGCCGATCTTGCTGCCTAATTTCATTGATTGCCTCAGTGCTGGGAAAGAATGTTGTAATGTCCGTCATTTAATTCTGAGAGAGTTGTGTTAGGGGGACAGCATGTTGGCACTGTTCTGCTGGATATATTCATGATAATGGAATCACCCATGATCAGAGATCTCAGTGTGGTGTTGGTGTCAGGTGAGGGCTGTTGCTCATTAGACCTTGTGCTGGCCCAATTTCCCCTTTTCCATTTTCATAGTCAGTTTTGCTGATTTTGCTTCATTGTTGTTAATGCTGGGAATACCCTTACCGAGATTTATTAGCAGGTCAAAACAGGTCAGCAAAGAGACTGATTTTGACTAATTTTGGATCACCCGGAAAAGCTGCAGAAACTACTCACACACAGCGATTTTATTATTAAACATGAACTGGTTGTGTTTTGTCGTTATTCTAACCACATCCCAAAATTCAGAAAACATATCACAAAACGTCACAAGATTCAGGGCGTTGTTACAATTATGGTATACCAGAATTGTCAACACATTGAAAAAAATCACACATTATTACTTTATAAGTTTCAAATAATGTGTAAATTGCTATAAAATTGTTTTTTTTAGATGGGTCCAGAATGATGAACAGAGCTGTAGATGATTCCAAAAGACTGAGAAAACTGGACAGCAACAATAATGAGTGAATATCTGAATATCTAGAATCTCAAAGCAGAAAATTTACAGTATTATTTATTTATAGTAAGGATGTTCTTCTAAACACTAATTATATTATTTATAATATAATAGATTATTGTTCCCAGCATACTTGAAATGCTGAATAAAATACCTATAAATATGCCTTGGTGGAGATCTAAACATTTAAATTTGCATTGCATGCTGGTGAATAAAATTACAAAAATATTAACGTAACAAGTAATTTCAAAGTTTGAATGATATTTGTGCAAAATACCCAACATAACTGTAATGCAAATCTATTAAATAAAGCAGTACCATAATCAGCTCAGTCACTTAAAACTTTACAGACATTTTGAAGAAACACTCACGGTTTAGATGTGTAAAAAGTGCTCTATTCCATATGATTTATTGAATACGTCAATAGTTAAAGCTCAGGAACAATTCTTAAGGCTTACACATGATGATTTTGGGTTATTGTTTGGGCAAAATCAGCCGTAAGGGCATGGCTACACTAGGAAACAGAAGCAGGGCTAATTTTGTAAGGAAGCACAGAACGTGTCAATAAATGGTTCAAGATGGTACAGAGGATGGTAGCCAAGATGAGATCCTTGTAGGTTTTACGGATGTTTTTATTCGTTAATGTTGTCTATTGTATGTCAAATTTAACTAGTTGGAGCAGGGAACAGTTACTAACCTTCAGGGACAATTTCTGTCCTGATACTATTTTGGAGTTTGTTTAAAAACTTTCTGCTCCCATGGAGACCGCACTGCACCCCCCTGGCTTCCAGCTGCACATGAGCAGACAGAAATGCGTAAAAAGCAGGGGAGGAGGAATTTGCTTCTATATTAATGAACGCTGGTGTAAAGACATCACAGCACTGTTAAAATCATGCACTCCTCAACTAGTCATTTTTTTTCAGCCTCTCTCTGCCAGTCCCCTGACCTCCTCCCCCACCCTGGCTCTCTCACCTCTGGCCCCTGCTCATCTCACCATTAGTAAGCAGGATGTTAGCAGGCTTTTCAACAGAAAGAAGGGGAGAAAAGCTCATTGAAAAGGCCAGACGTAGTCTCTCGATACACCCTGAAACACTGTTGTGACCAACTAGAGCCATCTTCACCAACATCTTCAATAAACCACATGCTTCAAAGCATCTACCATTATTCCAGTTCCCAAAAAATGAACTGAACTAAATGACTACAGGCCAGTAGTCCTGAACTCTGCAGTCATGAAGGTTTGAACGCCTGGTCCTAGCCCACCTGAATGCCATTACAAACCCTCTGCTGGATCCCCTGCAGTTTGTGTACAGAGCTAACAGGTCTGTCGATGACAGTCAACTTGGCCCTGCACTTCATGCTACAGCATCTTGCCAGTCCTAGAACCTATACTAGAGTTCTGTTTGTGGGCTTCAGCTTGGCTTTCAACACCATAGTGCCAGACCTGCTGCAGGTCAGACTGTCCCAGCTGTCTGTGCCAGATCCCATCCACTAAAACCAGTACAACCACACATGCTTACAGCTTTTTCCCCAGAGCTATAGCACCTCACACTTCAAACAAACTTAACAATCAGACCTCCTTACTGTGTTGCAGTAACTCCCCTGCAACAATGTTATTTGCACAACTGTACAGATGTTACATTTCTGGAAATATTCATATCATGTCATCAGACCTTCATAGGTATAGGTATTTGCATCTGCATTTGTTCAGATGTCCACATTTCTCTTTAGCTCATCCATTGATCTTTATTATTCATTATTCCTTATTCTATTTTTATTTTAATTTTGCCTTAGCCAAATTTTTGTTAACAGTATGTTGTCTTGTCTGGTTTGTTTAGTATGTTACATATCAAATGTGTGCACTTACCAAGACAAATTCCTGTGTAACATACTTGGCAAAATAAAGTGATTCTGATTCTGAATCTGTTAGCTAGACAGAGTCTGAAAATGAACAACAGAGATCATCTTTACTGATTATTCATTTGATATTTTCTGGCAGTGCCTTGCTGACAGGTATATTTATATTAACTTAGCCAGCCAACATGCCAGCTAGCACTACTAGTAGTAGCTGCATGTCTCCGATCTGATGCTGTTTATTATGTTCATACTTTGAAAAGTCATTAAGACCAATCACATTTTACACTGGGGGGCAGAAAAGCAGGGGAGGGAGTTTGTGTGCTTCGTTCTAGTTTAGTCCATCCTCACATCTAGCTCAGTCATCTAGGCCAACTGATAGGCCAGGCCACCAGTAAATCTCCCATTGTTCCTGATGGGCAGTCTGGGCCTGTTAGTGCACCATTCCTTTTTGACCATTCGTGTCATCATCAAGCAAAATTTTGGGAGGCAAACTTCAAGCCCCCATGATATTCCACAGCAGTGGTCTTTATATACGACAGAATTATTTGATGACGTTCATTAAACTAATATCACTGTTTTGCTGCTTACTATTCTATTTTTTCTACCTTTTGTATTTCTCAATTTAAAGGAGACACTGTGTCATCCAATGTTGTAAAGTACAACACGACAAGGAGCAGCCTGCGGGATTTCTTTGCTGTACGCAAGTGCTTTGTGTTTGAGCGGCCAGGCAGCACTAAGAAGATGAAGAAGATGGAAGAGCTGACGGATGATGACCTGGATGAGTCTTTTGTGGAGCAGTCAAAGGCCTTCTGCAAATACATCTATACCAACTCAAAGCCCAAAACGATGAGGGGAGGCCTGGGAGTGACCGGTAGAAGTAAATATCACATCAAATACACATTCAATTCAAATAAATTAAAATGTTTTTGTATAGCTCTTGCTACAGCTACAGTCATCTCAATATAGAACATAGAACAGAACCATGCTGATTACGACTGATGATTGTCAGTTGTGTACACCCTATTTGAGGACAGCTCTCCTCTCAGTCTTGAGTTCACGCTGCCATGTGCGAGTGCCTCTTGATCTAGCCAGTAACCTGCAGATATTCCACTCTCAAGTTCAGTGGTCATCACTTCAGGTCTTCCCCAAGTTTCAGCATAAGTATAAAAAAAAAAAAAACTTTGACTGTCTTTTTCTGTTGACTTCTGCTTTTATTCCATTTGTTTCCCTTAGTTTTGTTTGAAGACGTGGTTCTAGCATTTCTTTTGTTTGGCCTACACTTTCTCCCCTTTGTTTATCAACGCGAGACTTTCCTCAGTGCTGCCGTGGTGGCTTTACGGCAAAGCACTCACCGCAGCATCAGGTTACAAGTTTTAGCCTTGTTTGGTACAACCTTGCTTTTCCTTTTCTTTCTGCATTCTCATATCTCTACTGTTCTGCACTTGAGTCTACCTTTGTGCTTTCTAACATGGGAATTGTCAGTTAGATTCTCATGTGGGATAAGCCAGCCAGCCACAACATTACAAAATTCTACACTATTCACCCAATTTGGTGTAAATACTCTGCAATGAACCCTTTAAGACCTACATTAAGACACTTCTGCCTTTGCATACTTGTGTTTTGCACTTTCATTTTTTTTGACAAACATAGTGTTATATTCTCAGATTCAGCACAACCTCAGCTAACAAAATATCATTCAATAAATATTTCTACACAATATATTTATGAATTAGTCCATAAAATTACAGGAGCACAAAAAAGAGCAAGGTCAAATATCAAAATCACATACTCCAATTGGTGGTGGCTCAATAACTGAAACCAATCAAATGCAGAATGTAGACTACACATCATATGACATGTCATGGTGGATAGAAACTGATCTCTATACAAAATGATTGAACAAAACATTGTGCCAAAGGCACTGGAATAGGTGTGCATGTTTCTATAAATGCTGTAGGTTGACATAGGAAGTAAACAACCCATAATGAAACTTGCCAAAAGTCTGCAATTTGACCTCTTATTCATTATTTAATTTATACTCAAGGCAGGCAGCTACAATAGTAATAACTTTGCATCTGACTGTATGCATACATTCTATAAGGCCAAAATGTGTAGACACCAGATCATCACACCTATATGAGCTTGTTGGGCTTTCCATTCCAAAACCATGGTCTTTAATATGGTTAAAACAGCCTCCACTCCTCTGGGAAGCTTTACATAAGATTTTGGAGTGTGTCTGTGGGAATCTGTGTCCATTCAGTCGAAAGAACATTTGGGAGGTCTGACACTGACGTTGGACGAAAGGACCTGGCTCAAAATTGACATTCCACTTCATTCCAAAGGTGTTCAGTGGGGTTGAGGTCAGGGCTCTGTGCAGGCCACTGGAGTTCCTCCACACCAAACTGGTCAAACCATGTATTTATGGACCTTGCTTTGTGCACAGGGGGTCAGTCATGCTGGAACAAGAAAGACTCTTCCCCTGGTTTGCTGACACAAAGCTGAAGCATGTAATTGTACAACATAATTGGAAGCATATAATTGTATAAAATGTCTCTGTTTGCTACAGCATTAACATGAACCTTCTCTGGAACCAATTGCCTGAAACACAGTGCCAGACTATTATCCCTTTAGAATGCTGTAGTGAGTGATGCAAAAGAGGACAGGTGATTTTTATGCACTATGCTGCTTAGCTCTGTTTTGTGGCTGAGCGGTTTTGCTCCTAGACACTTCCATATCACAAAAAGTCCCTCTTGTAATGATCTGGTCATCATTATGTGACATTATCGCTCTAGTTAAATGGAAGAAAACCTCACATACTAATGAAAATCCTTGGATAAATGCAGAAATATGCCAGCTTAAGAGAAATTGTCATAAATCAGATGCTGAAGGAGGAAAACTAAACTGCAGGTACATTGTGATAAAAGATCTCAATCTATAATAATGCTATGAAAATATCCAGACAGTCATACCTCTCTAGTGTAATTAATAAACACAAAGATAATACCAAAGTCCTTTTTTCCACCAAAGACCAACTAATTAACCCTAACTTGTCTGCTAGTGCGTCTCATGAAGATTTAGCTTCTAAAGTCTGTGAAGAGTTCGCAATTAATTTCCAAAATAAAATAGACCTGATACGACAGGGTGTAGCTCAGCTGACTGAAACAAGCTCCTATAATGTTCGTGAAAAGCCACCTACATCAGTAATGACATCTTTCTCTGTTATCAATTACCAGGAGCTACAACTATTTTGAAAAAAACTAAGTTCATCCACATGTAATCTTGACCCTGTTCCTACTTCATTCCTTAAGATGGTTCACAGTGATGTTTTAACTATTGTAAATTGTTCTCTGTCACTGACGCTCTTAAAACTGCCCTGGTGAAGCCTCTGCTAAAAAAGAGTAGCATGGATCCTTCCATACTAAATAATTTTAGACTAATTTCAAACCTAACTTTTTTTAAGTAAAGTTTTCAAACAACCAAATGCATTTCCAATATCAATCAATTTATATGAGAAGTTTCAGTGAGGTTTTCATTCTAACCAGTACTCAGGCAGCATTGGTTCATGTTACAAACGACCTCAGGATCAGAGCTGATGCACAAAATCCTTCTATTCTGCTTTTATTAGATCTCAGTGCAGCTTTTGATACTGTTGACCACAAGATTTTAATCCAGCATCTTGAATGCTGGGTCAGCCTCTCGGGCACAGTTTTAGAAAGGTTTAAATCATATTTAGGTAAAAGGCAGTTCATAGTTTCTCTTGGAAATCATTCATCAAACAAATTTGCCATTTCTTGTGGAGTCCCACAAGGTTCAGTCTTAGCACCTTTGCTTTTCTCTTTGTACGTGCTACCATGTTATTAGGAAACATGATATAAATTTTCATAGCTACGCTGATGACACCCAGTTATACATTTCCATTCCCTCTGATGATCAAGACTTTGTAGACAGACTAACCAGCTGTGTGTCAGATATTTCTCAGTGGATGTCACAAAATTTCCCACAATTAAATCAAGTTAAATCATGAAAAAAATGAAATATTGCTTGTTGGTACAAAAACCCAGAGAGCTGATTCATGAGAAACTTGGTTCTTTAGCTTCATATACCAAACCTGCAGTAGATACCTGGGTACGATCTCAGACTCTGAGCTCCATTTTATCTGCATGTAGCTTTATATAATTTGAGAAATATCGCTAAAGTTCAGCCATTTCTCTCTCAGAGCGATGCAGAGAAACTTGTTCATGCATTTGTTACAGCAGACTTTATTACTGTAATGATCTTCTTACTGGAATTCCTAAGAAAACAATACATCCCTTACAACTCGTACAAAATGCAGCAGCACAGTTCCTCACAAAAACAAAACAGAGAGATGAGATCACTTCTGTTTTAAAAGAACTGCACTGGCTACCTGTTTCATTCAGAATAGATTTTAAAGTTTTGTTGTTTTTTAAGGTTCTTGACCTAGAACCCGCTTACAGCTCAGTGTCTGTCTATGTTCATGTTCCAACACATGATCTTAGATCTGCAGATACTGGCCTTCTGCAAACACCTTTAGACGGCGATAGTGTGTTTGTCGGCTTGCCGTCTCTCCCTCCCCGAGAAAAAGGGGAAAACGAGAAGGCATCATAGTGCGACTAAGGAACTGTTCAGACAGCAAAGTAGGCTTTTCACGGCATACGCCATTTATGCCCAATGGCCACAACTCTAGAGCAGTATCTCTGTGTAACCTAGAACCGGTTTACAACTGGCTTGTACCTGTGTTTCCTGAACAGCCTGCTTTATGGCTGAGGCTCTGAGCCAGAAACAGAGGAGTTAATACTCTCAATCACAGAGCACTAGAACACACACCATTACTGCAGTCTCAGTCCATGTCAGTCCATATGGCACTAGTAAATGCGCACTCTGTCCACAATAAGACGTTTATTTCAAATGAATTCTTGACTTCTCATGGTTTGGACCTGTTGTTTTAACTAAGACATGGGCTCCAGCTGGTGAATCTGCTGGCAACTCTGCCTCCTTCTTGGAACTTTTCACAATAGACTATGGTTTCTTCAGTCTACCTCGGAATATGGGTAGAGATGGAGGAGTTGCGATGGTTTTGCGATAGGAGTAGCTTCTTCCAGCTCTTAACCACTGCAAAGCTTCAGCCTCTTCTCTGTTTTTCTGACCTGAAGAAAGTTATTCATGCATTCATCTCTTCTATAATTGACCACAGTAATTCTTTGTATATAGGGATTTACCAGTCTCTATTGCAGCGCTTACAGTTAGTCCAAAATGAAGCAGCTAGGTTACTGACTAGTACCAAGAAAAGACACCATATTACTCCTGTCTTTGCTTCACTTCATTGGCTACCTGTCCAGTTCAGGATACAGTTCAAAGTGCTTTTATTTGTTTTTAAAGCGCTTAATGGTCAGGCCCTCTCGTATTTTGGCAGTATGCTCACTCCCACTACCACACAGCGAGCTTTGAGATCATCCTCAGCTCTTCCTATATGGGCTCGTTTGAAGCGTAAAGGTCCATTTGCAGTCTACACTCTGAGACTATGGAACATTCTACCTCCCACTGTTCGCCACCTTCAATCACCGTTTTTAAATCAAGTGGCGTCCTATGACAGTGTCATGTTTAAATTCACAGAGATCTTCAGCAAGACCCATTCTGCTTCCAGTGTTTGTCTATGGAGATTTTATGGCTATCTGCTTGATTTTATGCACCTGTTCTGTGCAATGGCTCTCTCCCTGGTGGTGCCTGTCATGAGCTGTCTTTTGACGGCTGCTTGCCTAGCATTGAAGCTACTGTGCAAGAAAGTGCACAGTCTATATCATGGTCCATAGGTCCCTGGCATACTCAGTCCATGTGTTCGCTTAACCATCCATGTTGGACAGGGTGCTGAAAACCAATTACACTGTGGTCTGTGGCGCCTGCTTGAGCATCAGTGCTGGAGTAAAACCAGCGCTGTCTTATACTACTGAGTGGCCAACATACAGAAGAGTTTACAGCATCAGACTGAACAGGATGGGCAGTTCTGCATTCTGATTCGTTGCAAGGGCCTAATGGCTGAGTTGACTGTAGTCAAGTGTTGAGATGACGAGACCTAGCAAGCACCTAGGTGGCCTCCCTAGAGAGAAAGGGTCATATCCTGCAAATTTTGTTGAGGAGAAACCCATATTACTGAGTCAGGTTTGTAATATGAGAATGTGTGACAGTTCAACAGAAACCAGATGCTTGCGGATGGAAAGTTGATGACAGTTTAGTAACCAACAGCAAACAGAACAAAAAGGGCAGAGCAAAGTCGTTGTCGTGAAACAGGCAAAAAAGTAAAAAAAACACAGATAAATCAGTAAAGGCAAAAGTACCAGAGGGATACAGCAAAACACAAAAACGGGAGAAACAAAGCAATGGTCAAAAACACGGAAGTCAGACAATCAGAGTATAAACGCTCAGTAAGTCTCAGGGAAACAATACTTCGCAATGAACCTAACTAAAGCCTGGGCTTATATACTACTAGTTCCCTGTCTCATGAAAATACACACAGGTGAAAGCACTTAGTATTCCGGTGATTGTGAGCACTGATAGT
>JAILXH010157627.1:0-11254 GCA_023558415.1 Piaractus mesopotamicus
GTGATTGTATTCTTTTACATTAAAATGTTTAAGCATTTATAAACTATGATTTTGCTCAAATGCTCCATATCAACCCGTTCATTTCGGACTCGCTCGGGAGCGCCCTCTGGCGTTTGAGAAACCCGGAAACATTGCAGAGCGGAAATTCTCCCCTCTACAGGTTCTCTGGAGAAACTGGACCGAGAACAACCGGAATCAGGAAGTGACGAAAGCCCGCGGCTAATGCTGCTCCTGCGTTTGAAAGGGAGAGAAGCTGTTCGGCTTATTTTACACGCAGTTCGTGGATATTCGGGCGGTATTTCGGAGTGAGTCAGAGTGAGTCAGAGTAAGGGCCCGGATAGGTCTTCAGCTTTGACCCGGAGGGCACTGTGCTTTATTTATTATGGCTTTAATTCATTCGTTGTCTAGATCCTGTCAGTGTCTGGCCAGCAGGGTCACTTCAGCGGCAGTACAGCTACCTTAACCTGCCTAACCCTAGCTACTGTTTAGCGAACTTTACTGTTACACATTTTCTCTCCCGGCTTCTGTAGTTTGTTGTTGTGTCTTGCCTTTTCCTTGCAGATGGCGGCTTCTCTGCCTCAGAAGGCTCCTGGTCAGGGAATGGGCAGTCTGACCCCTCAACAACAACAACAGCAGCAGCAGCAGCAGCAGTCCCATCTTGCTCCAGGCTCGGGCTCAGGCCCCGGACAGCCCCCCATTCCCCCAAACCAGGGGGCCCTGAGGGAGATCTCTCCTGTTTTCCTCTGTCGCATCGGCCAGGAGACAGTGCAGGACATCGTCACTCGTACTATGGAAATCTTCCAGATCACACGCGCCACTCAGGTGTGTCCATCGCTTTACATTTCACACGAATCTGTTTTATTTTTTACGGTACAAGATCAAACATGCAGCTGGGAAGAGTTTTTAAGTATTGACAGTATCTACAGTGCGCTCAGGAAAGCGTATTGTAGATATACTGTGATGTACTTTTTCACGATCACGATAACGATAAATATTGTCGTATTGCACAGCTCTATTGATGATATACTGAACATGTGTTTGTAATAGTTGAGAATTTTCATTTTTAAAAGTAAGTCTCTCACACTAGGCTTTGACTTTGCAAATGAAATGTGCCAAAAGTAGATTTAAACATTAGATAAACGTTAATAGTGTCAATCAGTTCTTGAACATGCAATGCCACTTCTTACTTAACCCATTCACATTCAGCAGCCACATTTAGTCTGATAAGAAAAGCCATAGGTTTGATCGATCAGAGAAATTTTCTTCAGATTTTTGCTCCATCACGTTCAGAGATGTGGACCAAAGGAAATTTAAAAGTTCAGAAATGAACATTAAAGAGATGCAGAGCAACATCACCACCGTTTTTCATCCTTTTAATGTTCGTATCTTAATTTTTATAGCTAAACAAAATTTCCAGGCTTAAGAACCCGCAGGAGACAAAAAAACAATTTAAAGTTTTTGAGTACAAGATAAAAGATTTCAGTATATTTCATCTTTTCAGTTGCCCATTTGGTAATTTATTGGAATTTCAATAGATGACTGTATATGAGTGGCTGGGGTCCATAAAAAGCTGATGATATTTTATATTTTGAGGGTAAAGTGGATGTGTCCTACACCAATATTTTATATAATTAATTTAAAGAATTGCTTTATTAATATTAAGTCATTTATATGTTGTATGTTGTGGTTCACTTTTCATGTTGCACCATATTTTACTAAATTAGCCCTGCGAATATGTAACCTGGAGCTATGATACATGAAATACAATTTCTAGTATATGTCACCTCAACTGAAGTAGTAATTGACTGCTGTGGGGAACTAACCTTTTGTTGTTGTTCCTCACAATTCATGCTGTTTACAGACTCTTGTGAGAATGGCAGCACCCTCCAAGAATTTTAGTACATTTTTGCATTCTCCAGTTTTTTCTGCAGTACTACAAAGTTGAAATCAAAGCTCTTTTTTTTCTACCGTGCTTACAAGCACATCTGTTAAGTCAGAGAACAGCCTTTCTGTATGTAATGCTATACGAAACCTTTGCTACTGTGTCAATTTTGGCACCTTTGGAGTAGCAACTTCGAACTGCTTATCTGTAGTACAGTTTTTTGGATGATTGAGGATAATCTGAGGGAGCAGACTGCTGGCCTGACATTATGTAGGATGCTGCAACTGAAGTCAGTGTAGTTTGTTTACCTGAAGAGCAGAAAGGCAAATGTCTGTTGATTACAAGACAAACACTTTTCCTTTCTTACAGCAGAACTGCTGAATTGTGATTCTGCAATGATGACCTTACAAACTTTCCACTGCTCTGAGAAGTTTACAAACACAAAAAGACTGAGAATGTAAAACACTCTGGGGCTCAGGACTTGATCCTGTTTACTCCATTTTCCAGTTTCCAGTTTTGTATCATAAACGCATTCATAAAAGAAAGGTTAACAGTAATGTAATGTAAGGAGTATTACATTTTTCACACAATACAGACTTCTTTCCTGCTGTGCTTGTGGTTCAGCTGTCCATTTTTTGCTTATTGGCCTTTTTAAAGGTCAGTGCATCTGTTTTAAAGATCTGCTGTGCATTTTGATTTGTCGAAAGTAGCAATGACTGGAACAGTCCACATAAACCCGGCTGCCCAGCTGCTGTTATAAAGCCATTGTACTTGTGTATGTGAATATGGACTATATGCACTGATCTAACTGTGTTCTCTCTAGTTACCAAATGGTGTGACCCAGAGTCAGGCAGTGTATCAGGACCGCTTTGGCAAACTTCAGGAGCACCTGCGTCAGCTCACCCTGCTCTTCCGCAAGCTCCGTCTGCTGTACGAACGCTGCGTAGAGATGACCTCTGACCTTCAAGAGTCTTCTGCTGAGGTGAGAGGAGTCTTCTGCTGAAGTCTTTATCAGTGTCTTGTGTTTAACGGATTCAGTGGATTTTCAGTAGTTTACTGTATATGTGTGGCTGGGGTTCATACAAAGCTATGAACCTCCTACCTAACATTTGTCAGTTTAGTCAGTTACCTCACAGTTCTGCTCCATGGAAGCTTATTTCCTATTAGTATTTCATGCAGTTAATTTAAGGAATTGCTCTAGTGATATTAAATCATGTACATGTTGTGTTTTTCTTTTCATCTAGCATCATTATTTACTGGATTAGCCTTGTGAATGAAGTCTCACAGAGCTTCATGTCTGTGTTTGTTACACACAGTTGGTGCCGTATGTTGGAGAGGAGATGGTGCCAGTAAGAGTGGAGCCCTGCAGTCCTGCAGTGAGTCAAGACAGACAGGAAGTTTTAGAGGTTTGTTTCAAGTTTTCCTTTTTTGAAAATCAAAAAAAAAAGCAAAACTAAGCTTCTAAAACATTACCTTCAGTGGGAACTTAATAGGGCACTGGGAGGAGGAGTGGCGTCAAACTGTGATGCTTCCAGGCCGCAGCTCTGCAGTGTTTAATGTTTTCCTTCTTCTAACACTGAAATTGAACTCTTTAATGATCTTGCTAAATAAAAATACATTTTACGTCTTACTTGAGTCTACTATTTTAAAGTAACTGTATCTGAAACTAGTAAAATTTCAATGTTACTTTATTGGCTGAGTAATTTTTAATGTTACTTTGTACATTATTTTAGAGCTACTTCCAAATACACCAAGTGATGTGTTTTTAAAGGGCCAAAGTGTCTTTACCTGCTGTATTGATAACACAGGGAAAATAGGGCAGGCGTCACACTAAAGTCACATGGTGTTTTGATCCAGCAATGAATTGTAAGCACTCTGACTAAATGTAGCCAATACTTTAAAAAGATATAATAGCAAACAGATTACGAGTCACAAATTCTTTGTGTGTTGTCCTGCTTTTGAATACAGTGTTTTTCTCCAAACGGTGGTCATGCTGTGAATATGCACAACATCTTGGTTGACTTTGGTTTTGCTGAAATGTAAATGTGACGTGCATTACACATTTTTGACCTATCTGTTTTGCAATTGTAGTTTTTTTTCCATCCTTGATGGGCCTTACTGTCACTTGTAGATTAGGGATGCACTAATATAGGATATTTTTTATGTACATATCTGTCAATGGTAATACCAATACATTAACATTACTCCAATGTCTGTGTTGATATTCTGAAGAGATGTCACATTTATTTCTGTAGGGTTAGAAAAGCAGTAAAATTAATAAAACACAAACACAGATTCTGCTCTTCTGGAGTACATCAAATATCATTTTGAAATATCGGTCAAATCTAATCATCAGTCTGATGTTTGTTTTGTTCCAGAAATTATATGCCAACACTAATGTGATTCTAATATACACGATATGGCCAAAAATATATGGACACTTGACCATTAAAAATCCAAAATCATGGTCATTAATATAGAGTTGGGCCTTTCCCAACCTGTTGACATAAAGTTGGAAGCATATAATTGTCTGAAATGTCTTTGGTGTAGCATTAAAATTTAAAAATAAAGATCTTCAAACTGCTCTCAAATCTATCAAAACGTTTGGACTTGGGTGCATAGGTCAAAAAACAACTACACAAAAAGTAACCAAATGACTCACACAGCAAAATGTGATGAAAGTCTGTTGACTGAAACATTTGCTGCCTTGTTTTTATTTCACTTGTGCACTTTGCACTTGAGCACCTATGTCTGGCAAATACAGAAAAACTTCTGACGTCTCAGTAAAAAAACAGCTGCTTTACTGACGGAGCTGCCCAGGTGTGGTCTGCGACATTGATTTAAGAGAGTGTATTACGGGTTATATTTTATGCCCTGCTGTTGGGCAGCTCAGTATCTGCTAACTTGTATCTACCTATCTAACTAGCTATCCTCATCAGTCAGTGACACAAAAGAGGTATTCATTTCTAATTTCAAGTGCTCTGTCAATGTATCTTTATTTTTTTTTAGTATTATTATTTTTTTTTAACTGGAAGGGTTGTCGCACAACCTCCTTTGGTCCACTTTGTAGATGAGTTTCTCCTCAATTTTTTTGAGGTGGAATGGCAAAGTGACACAGTGTGACGCATCAAAAATCAAAACGGGGCGTCCGTTGAAAAAGGCCATTACCTCTCCTCCACCAGACTTTACTGTTGTCACTGTGCATTCTGATAGATAGTGTTCTTCTGGCATCTGCCAAACCCAGATTCATCTGTCAGACTGCTAGACAGTAGAGCATGACTCTTCACTCCAGAGATGCTTCTACTGCTCCAGTCCTGTGGCTGTACATCGGTGCTTTGCACTACGGCTTTGGCCCGATTCACAATAAGAGCATAAAAAATACTAACAAAAAAAGTTTAGTCACTGAGCGTTTCAGTATGACACCTTCTACTGCCAATATTTGTCTATGCAGATTGCATGGCTGTGTGCTTGACATTTTATACTTGTTAGCAATGGGTGTGGCTGAAACACCAGAGCTCAATTAGGAGGGCTGTCCACATAGTTTTGGCCATGTAGCGTATCCTTGTGCATCCCTAATGCAGATATTCTAAGAATAACATAATGGAAAGTTGAATGCCTGTGTAATCTGATGGACATGTTTATGTCACCTCTGCAGAAAGTGAGGCAGAAGAATCAGGAGATGAAAGTGCTGATGGATCAGATGAGAAACCTCCTGTGGGACATTAACGCCATGCTCACCATGCGCAAATGACCAGAGAAGCTTTCCTCTTCCGCTGCCATCCACTATGTCTAGATCTAGTCACCTCCTCCCAGGAGACACCGAGAAACACACTTCTTCCTCCCAGTCAGGTGCTCTTAGAAGGCAGCTGAGGACAGCAGGCTGCCTCCAGATCACTGGTACCTTTTAGTACCATGTGGTGTTTACTCTCGATTAATGAGATCAGACTCATTCAGCCTCAGGTGGAGAACTTGCTCCATTTTATCTCGGTTGTGATAATGTAACTTTTTGCCTTTAAGCACTGAACTAGTATCGTTTTGTATTAGCAGGGACTTAATAATATGAATTCAATGCCAAGCACAAGGACTGACTCTGAGTAAATGCTAGAGGCATAGATGGCGGAACAGATTTCCTTTATAAACACTAGCATGGAATCCTCGGCCCTCTGTGTAGTGACTGTGTGATGTGATCACGCATTTGCACCCTGGCAGCTATGTTCTCAGGTGTGTGTTCGTGCATGTGTGTGTGAGAGAATGAATATGCTTCCTTTAGTACTGTACACCTGTTCATATGCCCACTCATGTAAAGAAGAAGTAGTAGGGCACATTTTTTGTAAACTGAATGAGAAAAATGTCCCCAAATCCTTTTGTACATAAAATAAAAAATTCAAAACATTCTGAATTTGTATTATTTGTAAAAAGACAAACTGAACCTTGTTTTTTTAAAGCATTTCTTTAAATATGCAAGTTCACTGGCAGTATTGCATTTCAGAAATGTTTTATTGGTCATGTAGTTACAACTTCATAGATTGAGTCAATCCTTTTGTGACTCCTCTGGCACACTGTAATGTGTTAGTCCATGATACAATTAGCATCTTGCTAGGTGCTAATGTCAGAACTCTCCAACGATGAAACGGCAGCTGGTGCAATCAATAGCTTTACCAAGCATTCGCAACTTGGATGAAGCTTTTCCACTGTGCTGTCCGCCCAAAATGAAGATCCAGTCACAGGTAGATTGGGGGAAGCCCCCCTTTTTTCTCCGCTGATTGATCCCCTCAGGCACTCTGGGCATTGGCTCCAGACAAGGCTCACCGTCACATTCTGCAGAATCCCGAGACCACTCCATGAGGGACACTGTCTGTCAGTCAACATCTTTTCGCTGTCCAGCCTTCTTATTGTTTGAGCGTCTGTCTGGCTCAGGCACGCTCGAGATCTTTGTACTTCTTGCGGAGGACAGACACGTGGTCCTTGAAGAGAACAGGGTCCAGGCGAAGTTGAGAGTGCACCAGGGGCATGTAGCCAAACCAGCTAGCAAAGGTGTTGACGCAGTCCTGCCTTTGATTAAAGTGCTCAGGGGTCGCCCACGGGGCCATGTTCGTGCTCTGGGAAGAGAGGAATTGAAATATGGTAAATGCTGTGGACTGTGACAGTGGTCTTAGTCCTGGACAGTGGTGGGCGTACTTAAGTTCTTTTTCAACTGTCTCTACTTCATTAAAATATTAACATTTTAAGCAACTTCTGCTTTTGCTTCAGTGCATTTCACAGTAAACCTTCTACTTTTTACTCTACTACTTGTTACTCTAAAGTGACGGAAAACTGGGATTTTTAAAAAACATCCAACAATTACGATGCACTTTCAAATGGCAGTAAACCAATTATAGGGGATTTAATCAATTTTCTAAACCAAAGACACAAGAAAAGTCAAGAGAGGTGTAGGATGTGGATTAAGTAGTGTGAAGAGCCATGTTACCACTGAAAAATCACATAGACCAGGAACATGAGCTTTAAGGTACATGCTAACTGCTTCTAAGGCTTTTTTCTCGAGGCTTCAGTGTTATGTTTAGCCTCAGTCTCCTTTCTTTTTAGCACTTTTACGATGACTAGAGATCACAAAGATTTGTATGTAGCCTTCAAGTGCAGATTGTAGACATTTTTGGTTGCTCCTTTCTTAAACTTCAGATGTGTTCCAAGTACTAAGCATTTCACAGGCTAAATTGTCAACTATGAAGTGATATAGGTAGAGTAACTTTTCCTTTTAACTTTTTCTATTTGATAGAAATATAAAGTAGAAATATAAATATAGGACTTCTGTGTTTAATCAAGTAATATTTAATCGAGTAAGTGTATCTCTGCTTTCACTCATGTACAGGAGTTGTGTACTTTGTTCGTCACTTGTCCTGGAGTTTCCCTTCACACACATTTTGGTATTTTCCCTACTCTGCACACCTGATCCAAACAATTACCTAATGACAAGCCCTTCCTGATGTTGATGTTGGTATGTTACAGCAGGGAGCAAACTAAGGGCCCAATCACATCAAGCTGACATTGAAGAAATTTGCAAAAACCAAGACACACTGATCATTGCCTTCCGTTGCCTCACCATCATCTGAAAAACTACAGTTAACGCCCGACATAAGCATGAAAGTGTGAAAGGAATAATTCTCCATACCAGGAGGTGGCAGGAGTCTATATTCATAATCATAAACAGAAAACCAGAGCACCCAGTATTGTGGGAAAACAAAGTAGACTAGCTACCATTTACTTGTCTGTTTGTGATCTGCTGGTATCAGGCTGTTGCTCACTTCCATGTCTCTTCTTGTGCACTCATTTGCTAGAGTGAACAGCCAATCAGAATTGATTCACTTGGCTCAACAGCCAAGCAAAGAACTCTCTCATTTCTGGCATCTTATGCTGATTCAACGTGTGCAGTTGGCTGAACTAGTGCTGACAGTGCGGGACATGCCACAAAAACTATGCTGTCAGTTGGCTTACTGTGTAAGGGCAGTAAAAAAAGGACTTTTCTATACACACTGGTGCATACAATATTACATCACCCTGGCTGTGACTGATGTGATTGTGGACCACTCACCTGTGGACCAGGCATCTCTTTATACTGCTTCCTCTGGGCCACTTTGATGGGTGGCAGGTGTGTCACGGACGACACCAGGAAGTTCATCAGGATGTCCTCACAATTTGAGGTACGGTCCACTAGCGCCCGTAATGAGGGGGGCAGGTAATGAGAGAACAGGTAATGGTAATACCTTTAGGAAGAAGGGAAAGACTGTATGAGCAGATGGTTGACAAAGTGCAAAGCCAGATTCTTGGACCACTAAAGGAAAAGTTGAAAGGTGAAAAATCAGATTAATACGATTTCCCCCTTACCCCAAACCGAGTTCGCATTCGGAATCTGAAAATGCGCTTCTTTAGTTTTGCACCGGCATGACGAGGCTAATGTAGCTAGCTAACAAATCATGCAAGCTTATACCTCACTACTTAGCATACTTGGCCTCGGGTGACTGACAAAAGTATGCTGCACTGTATTTTAAAGGGGAAAACAGTAAAATTATTTGTTTGGCTGAACTATTCGTTCACTGTGGGCCCTGAATTAATAAACAGCATAAATGGCTTGTACTGTCATTGTGGAGAGAGTAATGAGTTGCCAGATCAGGTCTACATGCATCAACTGATTTGCATATTTCTATGTGGTATCATTTTCTTTTTTCTTTTTTTTTTTTTAACAGAAATTTTATTGTTTGCTGTTTTTAGAAATTAAAAGATGTATTCATGAGTAGTATGCTACCACGAAAACAGGTCAATACATACACCCCCTAACCCCAAACAAAGCCATCTTCAAAAAGGTAAACACGTTAAGAAGGAACACGTAAAAAAGAGAGAAAAAGAAAAAAAATCCATATTCTTTACAATTCACCAAAACTGGGCACTGCAGGTCCCATATATTGCATTTCACTCAATGAGTTCAGGAGGAAGATGTTCTATGAATGATTTTAAACTGTCATAAATAACAGGTCATTGCCCTGACTGCTGCAGCTAATAGTTCAGAAGGAAGTATCCTAATCACGTCCCTATACTAACAGAAGGGGGCGTCTCTCCTAGTCAATTATTACAAATCCATTTCCTAGCTGGCGACACTGCTTTGGAGGGGAGGAGTCATGCCTTTGAACTTGGTGCAGTGACTGTGATCAGTTACCTGTGATAGAAGGCTGCTCCTGTCAGCACAATTGAGTATTCATTAGTCCATTTGGAGGTGTAGCCCCATATTTTCTTCACAGGGTCCCAGAAATGACTTCTGGGGGGATATCCCACAATCCTCTCTGGGAAACTCTGCCACACATGGAAGGCAAAGTTGACCTGAAAGAGACAATATAACTGAGATGAATAACTGACTCACACTGATTTGTCAGTCTACTCATGCTTTAACAGAGGTTTGTTGAGTTCCTCTTTAGAACGCGTCTAATGAGTATGTTTGCTGTGCGCCGTGCGCTGATTTTAAAAAAGTTTATAAACAAACTTTCTTTTAAAGATTGTATTTTTTCTATAGTGTGAAAGTACTATGAAAGTATTCTCCTAAAAATGTAAAAAGTAGCTGTATTCTTAATAGTGCCTTTACAAAATGAAGGGCTTTGGTTCAGAATGCATCATCGAGCACTTGCAAGAGTTTTCTTGTTTTTATCATATACATTGTTAGGGGTGTATTAATGCTGTATTATGATCAATACAAGGTACATTACTGGGGCCTCTTTTCTTATCCATGTGTGTCGAGGTCCCAATGTAACCTCTCCTCAGATGGCCCCGGATAATCTAGCAGGTGGGTTTATAGCAGTAAAATGACACTGAATCATGACAGTGACTTTTAAGAGAAGCCACCTCCATCCTACACCCCTTTACCTGTCTGGACAACATCTACCATCTTGCAAAATTATCAAGGTATTTCTGGAGTTTTGATTCAGTCAGATTTACAATGAGACCATCACACACATGCTTTATTGTAAAGAAAGCAAATTCGAAACTTAATTTCTTGAGAAGATTGAGAATCTCAGACCTGATATTGATATACACCGGCTATTTGTCCCATACTAGAGTACGCCTGCCCAGCATGGCACAGTATCTGTCGAAGCAGACTGAGACTGTCCAGAAACGTGCATGCCAAATCATCATCGGCAGGGCTTATTCTACGTATCAAGAAGCCCTTCAAGCTCTTGCATTACCAACCCTTAAAGAAAGAAAGAAACATAGTAGGTAGACAGTTTGCCTTCGGTATCCTAAAGTCCTCTTTCAGAGAGTGGCTACCACCTTCAAGAGGCCAGACATCAGGCTGGAGAGCCAGAGACAGTAACAAACTACAGAGCCTAAAAATGAGAACTGATAGGTATTGAAACTCACCCATTCCTTTATTTTTACCAGAATGTTAAATGACGATTTATAGAATGGTTTGCATCTTTATGAAGCATTAAGTATTTTTATTTATTTATTTATTTATTGTTATAAATGTATAAGAGGGCATTTAAATACCCTAATTGTAAATCAGTTTTGTTTTCTGTAAAACTGCAAAATGAGTGTGAAATGAATAAATCTAAATCTATTTCACTTCAGCTGTTAATTTTTCCAAAAACTGTTATATTAAATTTTTTTTTATAAATGCATACACAGCATTTTGAAATGAAACTCCTCAGATGTAACGTGGACTCAATACAGACACTTCATTTCTGTATTCTGGACATGTAATATGATACAGACACTTCATATTCTGAATATGTACTATGAATACTTGTACTCTGTTTGATCCCAACCCTGGTCTCTGGGACCTGAGCTCAAATCCTGTTGATGCACCTACCATCTGTGGCTGAGAGAGGACCA
>JAILXH010157744.1:1546-14755 GCA_023558415.1 Piaractus mesopotamicus
ACAGCAGCATGTTTTGAAATGCGTTTATTTGCACAGGGACATCATGATATTAATATGGTGTAAAAATCTGTGAAAGACAGATGTCACGTCTCTTCTTCTCTGTGACTTACACAGGTGAGTTAAGCTTTGTTTACATGGATTTAAAAAAAAAAAAAAAAAAATCACATTCCTTTTTTTATGTCTGCAGCTTACACATATACTGGCATTCCCCCGGGTCTGTGAGTGCTGTTCACCCTCAGTTAAACACCGAAAGTGAGTGTGTGTGTGTGTGTGTGTGTGCCACTCAGTCAGTCTATCTGGCTGTTAGTGAGTCTCTGTAGTGTTGTTCATAACATGATTATGACGAGCAGTAGTACACTATAGCTTCTGAAAGTGCATATGTGTGTTTGTGTGATAGCACCAGCTACAGCTACAGCCTGGGGCCTCCATTCATATAATGTTTTAGAAGAGCTGTAATGAATAATTTGGATCCTTCACTGCTTATAATGATATTTGTTGCAAAAAACCTTACTCCAGATGATGGGCTGGATTCATAGTCTCTTAAAGGGGCACTCGGGCCAAAATGAAACATTTAACCATCGCTACATCTGTTGTAAATGTGCTTACTTACAGTCTACAGTCTCGCTTTAGGCTCCAGAGTGAGATTTTCTGTTTACAAGACAAGAAAAAACCTCCTTCTGATGATGCATGTTGAAGGCTGGAAGAACTTTTGCAAAACTACAACTGCTTCGGGGTGGATTTTTGGTGCTGGGCTGTTTAGTCTTGTTTTGTTTTTTTTGGCAAAAGAAAGCCGCAGCTAGCTAGCATTACTGCTATGAAGCCAAATCTGTTCTATAAGTCATATAACTGGGGTAAGTATCTTTAAATCATTATTACACGAAGAGAATGGATTGCTCAAATGACAGAAATGACTTGTCAGATGAGGAAGACAACAAGCTAAAAGCTGAAGTTAGTGAAGTAGCTGGCTATCTAGATAGCTTAGCTCAGTTTAGCTTCATTTCTCTGGCTAAAAAAGTTAAAATTTGTCTCTGTTCCATTTTGTGCTAAATAATACGATGGCATTTTAGGGCCACTGTTAATAACAATAAAAAATAGTAGACTTTGAGAATAAAGTCATAATATTTTGAGGTAAAAAGTTGTATATAATGATATTTCGTGGACAAAGTTGTAATATTTTGAGAATAAAGTTGTAATATTTTGAGAAAAGCCATAATATTTAGAGAAAAAAGTTGTATTTTTTAAAATAAAATCGTAATATTTTGAGGAGAAAGGTCGCAATATTTTGGCCAAAGTGTTTGCAAAAAGAAGGCAGCACCTCCTGCTAAAATGAGGGGCATTGAGGAGTTGGTGGAGTTATACTTTCGTATCGATTTCACCCATAAAGAAATACTCAGTCTCATTTACAGCATTTGGCAGATGCTCTTATCCAATTTGATACTTTTACACAGGTAGGTGAAGGTAATTTTAGGAGTCTTGCCCAAGGACTCTTATTAGTATAGTGTAGGGTGCTTGCCCAGATGGAGGGTTGAACCCCAGTCTACAGCGTGTCATCTACACGGCTATCAGTTTCCACAATTCCTTGCCATTCAAAGAGGGCATGTAGTTTCACAGACAATGAGAGTGATGATCAAAATAATCGATCCACAAGGAGACAAGGAGTGTGTGGAACTCTGGCGCACTCAGCATCTTCCCCATCGCCAGTTCAGCAACCGAGACCAGAACGGGTTATGGCAGCCCCCTTACAGTTAGCACTTTAACCTCGAAATATCGCGAGTTTATTCTCGTAACTTTACGTCTTTATTCTCCAAATATTACAACTTTATTCTCCAAATATTACGACTTTATTCTCAAAGTCTACTATTTTTTTTTTTTACAGAGGCCCTAAAACGCCATCGTAAAATAAGGACAGAATCGTTGTTTTCTTCACAGTTTTTACCTCAGAAACTGATGCAAACTAATTTTTGATGCATTTCACTAATGCTAGCTTGGTTCTGTTTATTAGCCTATAGATCGGCGGCTATGCTAGCAGTCAGAACTGGTTGATACCACAGGGATTCCCAATGGCTGTATGATGCATTTGCATAATGCATGCTGGGTATTTTAGTGAGAGAACACTGACTAAATTCTAGTTTTAGCCCCTTAAGAAAGTCACTTTTTCTTAACTTTAGACTTGTGACCAAAACATATAAATAAATAAATTGTTAGACATTTTGAAAAAACTTCTTGAACAAATGATCTTTTCATGTTCCGCCCGCAAATACATTCTTTCTTAGCAACTGTTACAAGGTTGGACAAGCTTGGCTTTACAGAATGTTGCCAAAATCGCATTCAACCTAAAGAGGAATTGTAGTATATGAATTTTAACAGATATTTAGGCAAATTGGTGCACTATTAATGTCAAGCAGTGTTTATGGTATATGTGTGTGAAAGGTCACACTGTTGGGACAGCATATATAACTAGGCGTTAAAGTCGTTCTGTTATCTGATAGAAAATTAAAATAAAATATGCTGGGCATCAAAATGATTTTGTTAAGCAACAAGTCTTTATAACATTCTGCGGTTTCGTTTCATGGTGTCTGAACTTGTAAGTAATTCCAAAGCATTCTTTAACATAGGTAGCTAGCCTAGTTTGCATAGCCAGATAATGATGTCACCACTGAGGTCGCTAAATCAATTTCATGTAAATGTTATTGAAATTGTTAGCCAACTTGTGTAATTATGATATTTAATGTTTTGCCAACTGGCTGTGTGCTAAATGCACTCACAAGGCACATTTACACCTAGCTAGCTATATCAAAAGCTAGTTTTAATCACATCTCCATGATGTCAATCCTGTTTATAGGAACACATACATTTAACGGTTTTGTTCCCACATTTTTGGTACTTATGAAGGAAGTAGGGCTCCTCCACCTCCACAGTTCCAGAGATTTGTATCTCTAGCTTGCTAGCTACCCACATAAAAAGCTAATTTCATGCTATCAATCCTGTGAGCTCCATATAAGAAGATATCAAGTGAACAGAAGATATTATTAGAAATATTGTAGCTGAGTAGATTCTTTTTATTGACATTGAGGCAACATATTGGTGTGGTTTCTGTTTTTGAAGTAATGTTGGTGTATATATGGCAGGTAAGGTTGCTAGCAAACCTAGAGTAACTTCAGCCATGCTACGGTAGCTAGTGGTGTAGGTTACAGCATTAAATTAGCTTGCTAGCAACATTAAAACTGAACTTTCAAGCATCTTTAAAAACCTTACTTACATGATAAAAACTATACCCACTCAATCTTAACAATGTGACATTTCACAAACATACAAAAAAATTCGAAATGTCTGTATTTTGACGGTGTTGTGCACTAAAATGAAAGGGATTTCAGTCAGTGTGGGTGTAACAGTTGGGCGTGACAATGCGAAGCAACACTTGCTATGAAAGAATTGTTAGCGGAGCGTTAGTGGGCAGTATTAAGAGCAGGTGTTGTAATTGATGGGACTACTTCATAAAAAATCGAATAGCCTACGATAATTAAGATTTTCTTTAGCTAATATTTGAGAAACTCTTGTTTTCTTATGAATTCTTATGAATATCTGTGTTTTTCTTGAATTCCTTAATTTCTTTCTCTGGAAAGCTTTACTGAATCTGGCCCCAGCTCTTCTAGCATGGCTCATTAAACTGGGTGTTCTACTGCCTCCTGGACTTCTAGAACCCTTTCATTAGATTAACAAAGCTGACACAGAATCAGCTCCTCCTGCCTGTATAATCTATAAGATGTAAAAGACAAGCTTATTGTTGATCAGCACACTTTTGACTGGTTTATAGTCCCTTATGCAACTTGTGGTTTGCCGCAGTGACAAATCCCACTTCTGTCAGTGCGAAGTTCTCCGTAGCTAAAAAAACTCCCATCAGGAATCACTGCAGGCAGGCTGGTTTTTAGTGCTGCAGCATCGCAGGCTATTGAACAACGCTCGCTAAAACACAGAGTTTCTGAGCTCTCAGCAGTTGTGCTGTTTTGTTGATTTCAGATTGGGGCTTTAAAGGGGAATTCCACAGATTTTTTTTTTAAATGTCTGCATAATCCAGCAGTTTAGATGTAAACTAAGTTATTTTGCTGTGAAATGGTGCATATTAACAGATTTCTTCACAATGGTGGTGATGCGAGCCAGGGGTTACAATGTCTGCAACTTAAATATAGTCATTTTATTTGCTTTCCACAATGACCAGTGAACCCACAAGTGTTTTATATGTAAGGCCAAACAAGGTAACATCAGAAAATCTGAAAAAAAAAACCCCAAAGAAATAGAATTTGGGGTACTGCATGTACCTCTTCACCATGACTGTATTTAAAAAATGACATTTTAGACCATAACCTCATGTCAAAACTATCGTCTCAGGCACCAGCCAGTGCATTATAACCATGTAGTGTAATAACTATGGGGCAGCTTTTAGAGGCATTAAACAATTCAGACGTCTGGTTCCTGTCAAAACTGTTGTGAACAATTCTGACTCTAGAATGGCCCATTTTACATCAAACCAGTGGAATTCCCCTTTATATAATAACCCTCAGTTTAAGCTTGGGGGCCTACAGTAGCTTCGCGTTGGCCTGATGGACATTTGTCATGGTGCTTTTCGCTTTCCAAGGTGGCAGAAAGATTATGAACCAGTGTCTACTATTGCATTAGCATTCATTAGACACAAACACTAGATATTCTAGTCCTAGCACGTGTATAACACTTTAGTTTGGTCAGTTTGGTCAGTCCTATAAAATCTTCCCAGCTGTCAGTTGCTGACTGTCCAACAAGTCTCTCGGATCATCAGACAGTGGCATGATGCCAAAATAAGGCCAGAAACATACCTGATGCAAGTACTCAAACTCAACTGCAAATGCCATTCAGCTTATTGGTTCAAGCACATGGTCCCGTTTGTTATATATCTCAGTATTCACTCAACAGACCACATCTGTTGTTAATTCTAATAACAATAGCAGCAATATTAAATATGTAGACACTTAAGGAGTGCGCTGCTCTAAAAGGAAGGTGTTGAAGCGGCTCAACCGCTCAGAGGAGAGACGGTGAGTTTTTAGCCTTTCTTGACCAATCTTTTCATGGATTATGGGCTACAGCACCCACTGTGAGTTGTATTGGGGGGATTCACATTGCATGTTTTCAGAAGGCAGAAAAACTTCACTGTCAACTGTCAATCAGCTGCACTAGCTGGCCTTCATTTTGATATTTCCAGGCAGAAAGCTCTATTAGCAAGAGATCTGCTATTGACTAGCCAGCATGGTGCTGCTAGAAAAGACAATAGCTGCTTTCTGTCTATGGTGATTGAAGCCAGGGGTCATGATGTTTACAACTCAAATATAGTCATTTCACTTGCTTCCCAGAACGACCAGTGAACATTCTAAGTTTTATATGTAAGGTTGAGAAATGTAACACCAGAAAATCAGAAGAAAAGAAAATATGGGATACTATTTTCCTTGCAATGCCTTGCATGTACCTCTCCACCATGAATGTATTTTAAAAATGACGTTTTAGGCCAAAATCAAAATAGCTGTCTTCTGTTTATGCTAATTTTGATGGACAAAATCATACAGGTGTATAGTCAGAGTCATGCTCATATTATTATGTTTTGTAATTTGAGTCTTTATCCTCTAAACTTGTGTGAGTGAGGATTCAGTGAGTTGGAATGAGCCTTCGTGGTTGTGTATAAAGCTGTTTAGGCCTTCTTGCTAAGCAAATGCTAGCTTCTAGTGCTAACGTCTAGTGGTGCGGCTGCCAGGCCACAACTCAGGTTGGGCCCTGCTGGTGTTGCTTGTGAGGGCTGAGGCAACGAAGGGAGGAACAACAAGTTTTCTCTCTCCCCAGTGTGTGAGGGGGACCCATGTTGGCTGGCTACTCCAGTGTTGGCTGGCTGCTAGCTCACCCGCCATAGCAGCACCAATGTAATAGCTTTAATGGCAGCAAAATGTTTGGTTTAATATTGAAGTCTTCTTTTGGAAATGCTTCTTTCTAATTTGGCAACGCGCTCTCCCACACATTAATTGAGACTTAATGCATCTCCTGTAGTGTCTTTGGTTTGAGAAATGAGCAACGATTCAGTTTTTCTACCAATCTCTTAGGCAGTTGGTCAAGTTTTCAGATTTTAGAATATGCTACAGCATATTGTAAAGCTTTTCAGAGTTATTCTACGTATAGTTACAGTTGCTAAGCTACGAAGGGCCAACTGAGCGAACCAGTTTGCAACAGCGCCACTCTGAGGCAGACCAGCGCTGCATCACTAGTTAGTCACAATTTTGTGAGTGAAGCAGGCCAAACAATGATCTTGCCCTGAATTCGCGTGTGCATCTATTTTACTCTAACGCAAAGCATAACGTTGCAAGTTTATTTTCAGGGAGCCCCCAGAATTTTGATTTTGAGACATTCACGGGGTCCAGTAGGTTCATTTGAGGGTCCTCGATACCCCAGGACACCCTGTGTTTCGCATCTTGTCTCGCTGTACTCAGATCAGGTGTCATACTGCCCTTAACGTGAGCTAGCTGACGCTGGTTTGGCATCGGCAGCGACAATCATGCCGTCAGCGCTTGGGGTTCAGGCCTAATGCCGCCTCTCACGGCTCTCGTCGGAGCCTGGCGCATCATCTCATTAGCATATTTTAGTATATTGGTCTGTGATAGGTGCTATATAGCGCCACCTAGATGTACTGAGAAAGCCTGTGTTTACAATGGGAAAACTGAGCTATAGTAACACATATCAGTCTATACAACCATAATAAGCAGTCAACAGCAGGTCACCATACAGAAAACACATATTTGAGTCCAAGGTTCTTTAACTACCACATTTGACAACGCTTGTGTGTTTGCTGGGGTATTTTTGCTTGTCTTCCAATGCCAATTCAGTGCACAGCGTAGTTCGTTTGCTGTGGCATAATTCTAGGATCTAGGAGGAAACAGTGACATTCATTGGAAAAATGTACATAGGATAGTATGAAATTTGGTCATAGCAGTGATTTTTGAAAATCCCATTTAATTTCGTCACAGAGAAATCCAGCTTAGACCCAGAGTTTCTAATACGGGCATGACGCTGGTCTACTGATCAGCACAGAAAAAAATGCTCATGATGTAGGATACTTTACCACTTTGAGTTAAACTTATTTCAAGTCAGGGTAGACATCTGAAGCTGTGCCCAACGCATACAATGCGAGGCGCCCAGCGTGCGAGCGCACTTCTCCAATTGAAAACAATAGAAAACGTTTACAGTGTGAACACCCCCTTATGTAACCTTTTAGAATGCATCAATGTGTGCAATCAGGTAGCTTAAAGCACTGGTTTCTGTGTACTTGTATGGATATGTTTCTGGCCCAGTAGAAGTAGAGTATGGTGGTTTTACAAACTCGCAGTTGCACAGACACAGAGGGGTGATCTGCAGCACAGTAGTGGCGCTGAGTTTATGTGAGCATGATCTCCACGAGAGAACTACATCAACAATGTGACAGTAACAGTATGACACGCAGCTTATGGTATCCTTCAGGTCCGCATGGCGAGAGAAGCGCTTCAGACAGGTCAGTGATTGTGAGTATGGGCTTAAAAATGTGTGTGTCTGTGCGAGTGTGGCCGAGGCATGCTTCAGGGAGCGTGCTGAGACGGCAGAGGTCAAAGGTCAACGGCGAAGCAGCACCCACTGGGCCTCCGTCTTCCATCCTTCTTAGCTTTTGTTTATTTGTTTCTTTATCTGTGGTAAGTTCTCCCTCCTTGGCTGCACAGAGGTACTGGTAACTATTTACAGGGTCTCCCGGTGTCTCGGCTTGGCTGTGCTGACCGCCACGGTCGTGCTACCCTGTCATTGGTGGGGCAGCTCGGGGGACGGCTTCTTTTTCAGAGTGTCTATGATGGACTGGACGCCCCGCTTAACGCTGGTGGTGACTCGGCGAGTGACCGACTCCGACTGGGGCGGAGACGAGGAAGCGGCCTTTTGAGAGGGAGAGCGAGCGACCAGGCATTTCTGGTACCGGAGCTGGAAGAGAGAGTGAGAAGTGAATAAAGAAGTCTGGGTAAAACGAAAGGCTGTGTGCTGTGGCAGGTTTGATTCGATTAAAATAAGTGGCCCAAGACCCCCTCACGACGCAGCCATACTTGACATATTGCGTCGTCTTGCGAAATAGGTGTGACCAAGGCTAGTCCTTAAGACTGGCGATGGAAAAAAAAGCTATGTTGTTGCAGATAGCAAGCTCACTAACCATAATCAGTAAAAACTGGAAAAAAGTGAATATATCACATAACTACATACTCATCACAGTGATCTGTAGCAAAAAACGTGTAGATAACTGCTGTGGGTGCATCCATTTGGGGGGGGGGGGGTGTTCAGTGTTATGAAGAGCCACTCCTTAAGAGGTCAACACAGTTGATGATTGACTGCGTTGACCTCTCAAGTAGCATGGGTAGCACAAATTAGTGTGTTATTGTTGACCAAAGTTGAACTTGCACACAAAATTAATGCACCCCAGATGCTTTCAAAAATTTACTGGCAAGCACGAGATTGGGCCTTTAGATGGTCGATCCACTTTTATTAACTCTGGTGCTGTATGTTTTAAGTGTGAACACAATACTGACCAAAGGCGTCTATGCAGATCAAACGCATACCGTCTGATACATGTAATAGATGAGTTTCTGGTGCTGTTTTGACACGTATTTTATCATCTCTGAATTAGTAATTGTAGAACGGATAGTTTCAGTTTTAAAATGAGATTGAAGCACGTTTGAAGCAGCTACAAAATACCTGATACACAAACGTATCACCGCACACTTTTGTCATTTTATAAAGACAGTAAGCCACTCGAATGGGAAACGGGAAAACACAGTAATAGCACAAGACATGCACATACATAAAGCAAGGCATACAAAAATACAATCATTTATGCTACGTTTGCATGTTGGCATTGCAAAAAAGTCCCGTGCCTCACTGCAGAATCAGCAACAGTAATCGACCAATGGTGACATGCAGCCAAGTAAAGATTGGCATGGTGATAACATCACTGGACTAACAGGTGCTCTTGTCTGTCTGTGGGGCAATGGTGTTAGTCACAAATTTATCCTAAAACGTGTTTTAACACACAGTAATGTTTCTAATGCTGTATTTGTGTTGAAATTTGTTTTTGTTGTACCTGAACAGGTACACCTGTTCAGCACCTGTGTTTCAACAGTTCGCAAAATTTTCCATTGATGCTCCATTCAACAAACATGGAATATCTGGTTTGCTGTTGTCACGTAATGTAAACGCAGCAGAAACATTGATCTTTTCTCTTGAATACTGAATATCACCATGAATAAATGAAGTGCCGATATGCAAATGGAGAGCTCGCTATTTTTTATTATTGCACTTGGGCCAATGGGTAATGGTTAAGCAGCTGTTTGTGTATACATATATATATATATATATATATATTATGGGCATATATGTGTAAGAGAGACTCACCACGCAGGCAGATTGCACGGCCTCTGAAACACTTCCTGCATTGGGTTCACACCAGAACACGTGACACTGGAAGTGCTGGTTCCCTGTGTCCATAATGAAGGCGAAGGTGTGCACGTCACGGCCCACACCCATAAACGACAGGAAACGCACGCGACACTCCACCAGGACTTCCTCCTCCTCCTCCTGGAAACAGCACAGGACAAAGGCAAGTTTCACACTAGGCAGCCAGAGTTGCATTTTCACACAGAGTTACAACTTATACACCGAGACAGAACTACGCTTCATACACCACTGAGATAGAGCTGCGCATTATAAACTGCTCAGGCAGAGCTACGCTTTATATACCGCTTAGACAGAGCGATGCTTTATACATCACTCAGACAGAGCTACGCTTTATATACCACTCAGACAGAGCTACACTTTATACACTGCTCAGACAGAGCTACGCTTTATATACCGCTCAGACAGCTACACTTTATACACTGCTCAGACAGAGCTACGCTTTATACACCACTTAGACAGAGCTACACTTTATATATCGCTCAGACAGAGCCACGCTGTATACACCACCTAGACAGAGCGATGCTTTATACATCACTCAGACAGAGCTACGCTTTATATACCACTCAGACAGAGCTACACTTTATACACTGCTCAGACAGAGCTACGCTTTATACACCACTTAGACAGAGCTACACTTTATACACTGCTCAGACAGAGCTATGATTTATGCATCGCTCAGACAGAGCTGCGCTTTATATACCGCCCAGAGAGAGCTACGCTTTATATACCGCCCAGAGAGAGCTACGCTTTATACACCACCTAGACAGAGCTATGCTTTATACACCACTCAGACAGAGCTACGCTTTATATACCGCTCAGACAGAGCTACACTTTATACACCACTCAGACGAATCTATGCGTTATACACCACTTAGACAGAGCTAAGTTTTATACCTCTAGACAGAGCTATACTTTATACACCACTGAGACAGACCTATGCTTTATATCCCGCTCAGACAGAGCTACACTTTTCAGACTATTCAGCTGGAGCTAAACTTTATGGACTACTGAGACAAAGCTACACCTCACAGAACAGTCATACTGAGCTCTTTACAGACCACACAAACAGAGCTCATCTTAAACCACTCAGGTAGAGCGACAACTTGAGTCCATTCAGGTAGAGCTACACTTTGTAGTAAACTCTAATAGAGCTACACTTTATAGACCACTCAGAAAGACCTGCACTGTACAGACCAGGCTAAACCAACAGGACACACCAAAAGGAGTTTCACCAGCTTTGAAAAATAGCTGATTCAACCCCCCACTTGCTCATACTGGACAAAAACATATTTCACTTCCAAAATGCATCACAACAAAGCTGATTAACTTTCAAACATTTAATGCACTGAATGTCACTGTGAATACAAACATCAGTCCAGAATGCCAGTATGTCAGTTGCTCATTACCAGGAGTTGCTTTCACTTTGGACCTAAAGGATGTATTTATGAAACGTAACTTGCACAGAAAGGAATTAGATTTTTGTGACTTTTTTTTTTTTTTTTGCGAACATTTAAAATACTGCAGTGGTTACAGGACTTGCATGAGTGTTCCAAATGTTTAGCTAAATGTTTAGCTAACTTTTGACAACAACATTTAAGAAACTGAATGAAGAAATCTCGTACTATTTCTGGAACATTCTGCTTTTTTTCTACGCTTGGCTCCATTCATTGATTTGTGACTTCTGTCTTGCACGTGTAACTCTCAGCAGGCTGCCCTGATCACCGATATTGACGTATTAATATCAGTGTCATTGATATTCACTCCGTCTACCTGACACTTCTTTAACCGCGTGAACAATGAAAAGTGCTGCCCTGCAATATCCAAAGCTCTTAACTTGAGGAACTTTTACCCTTTAAGCAAAGCCACTGGCTTTGAGAGTTAGGCTGAAGACTTATCCCACAGCAGTTCGGAAAGGAAGAACGGCAAGCTTCTATAATGGGAAGTGATTAGGAGATTATACAGTAGTAAGGACCAAACCGGATAAAACCCAGATAAAAAAAAAGAAGGCAACTACACAAATAGACATACAGTATATGGACCATTGTGCCGAACTAGGTCAAACTGTGGTCTCTTAGTAAAAAAAAAATATATCTAAACAATTAGGTATTCAGACCTTAGATATTTACAATGATTATGTTATTATGTACTTAACCCCTTAAAATCACAGTCTTATTACATACTAAGGCTTAAAAGTAACTACAATGACTTCTGTGCAAGTTTATAAAGCTATTCTTAGGTTATGGAGGGTGTAATAAAACTTTGGGCCCACCAGCAGACCTAGACCTGACCTGTCCTAAACCCAAAGCCCTATTTTTTCGATGTATTTTTTAAGATCTTTTTGATTTCTTTTAAATTTTAGATTTATCATGAGTTTTATTTTTATATAAGAAAGCTTTTACATTTGCTACCTTTACTACTGAAACACAAAGAGTTTTAGTCCATAGAGCCTTATTTTAGCCACACCCCTGCATTTTAGAGCAGGAAGTGAGACTGCATCCCTATCCCTCTTGGCCACATGGTGAACAGTTACACCCCACTGTTTTGAAGTAAATGTGTCCCAAAGTCTGATAATCACTGCGTAACATTAAGAACTGTCACTACTGAAACAAATTTTCCGTATTTTTGTGCTTTAATGAAAAACATTATGATTTTATGTGTGTACAGCTGTTGAAAGCTGTGTTTGCTAACCATGTACTGTCTAGCGTTTTTGGAGCTGTACTCAAAATTTGGTAAAATTGTCATCACTGAAACAGTCACTACTGAAACCTTGGGTAAAGTTTCGGTAGCGTTATGAACGCTTTGTTAGTGACAAAATGGAATGTCCAATCTTTTGTTTACATAAAATAAAAATAATGAAGGTGTCGGGTCACTCAAAATAGATTTTAGTCAGTTAAAAATGCAAAATGTGTTCTCAACTCTGACTTTGAACCAGTTCGGTACAGTGATCCTTACAGTGCTGTGCAAAAAGTCTCAGGCACCCAAGCAAATTGTTTAAAACTATTCTTAACTGTTCTATCTCAGTGTGTTTTTGCCAGTAAAAGATTTTTTTTTGCCAGAAAACAAAAAATAGTACTGTGCCATCTCTAACTGCTTGCTTCCATGCTTTAGATGGGAAGACACAGTGCATAGAGAACGCAAGAGGAGGAAGGAGAGAGAGAAACATGTATAGATGCAGCTCACCTTCTCTTTGATAACGCTGACTGTAGCATCCTCCACATTGAGCAGCACTGCCGTCCAGTCCTCCTTCCCCGTGGATGAAAGCAGACTGTCGATCGCCCCGTTTATAATGTCCATCCCTGAGAGAGGGGAGAGAGAGAGCGCATGAATGAGCAAGACTCTAAACTATCTGCTATCTGAGAGTGTGTGAGTAGTTTGAGTGTGGGGGGGGGCACCTGCTTATCCAGCATTTCCTCTGAAATCAAGGGAATAAATAAGGAGTTTGTCCCTTTTTGCTGCAGTCACAGCCTCTACTCTTCTGGGAAGGCTTTACACTAGATGTTGGAACATTGCTGTGAGGATTTAATTGCATTCAGCCTCAAGAGCATTAGTGAGGTCATGTACTGCTGTTGGATGAGTAGTTCTGGATCGCAAACGCCTCTCCAGCTCATCGCAAAGGTTTTGGATGGAGCTTCATCACTCCACAGAATGCAGTTCCACTGCTCCACAGCCCTGGAGGGCTTTATT
>JAILXH010157813.1:4853-16640 GCA_023558415.1 Piaractus mesopotamicus
AAATTACCAGGAGCTCTTGTGCTCTGTTCATTAACAGTATTAATGATTAACTGAGGTGGCATTGTCTCAGCCCAGCTGTCTACTGTTTATCCAACTCTGTGCCCTTCATGTTCCATGGCCCTTTTATGTGCTCAACTGACAGCTGCCCCTCACATTCATGTGAAAAGGAACTACTGTTCCTACAGCAAAGCATGCTGGGAGCCACATATAGGGTACTGTACTCTAATCTCATTCAGAAATTAGTGCAGGAGGGTTCAGTTGGGGGTCAGCATAAGGACTTATCATAATCATATCATGATCCAGAGAGAGCGGCCTAGAGCAGAGTAGCCCAAACCCATGCTCAAACACACTGAAAAAAAAGGTTGATGATTTAATTGTCAAGTGGTTGCATTAACATAGTTGCTTTCTTTAAAGAAAAAGTTCAGCAAAAATATCAAAGCGACCTAATTTTCCGCTTACGATAATTGCAGCTGATCAGCCAAGACATGATTGGTGTTAAAATTTTGCTTCTTTGGCTTAGAACTGGAGCTATGAGGCTAATGTAGCTAACAAACACTGGAAGTGAATAGTCTCCCAAACTGTCTTAACCTGCTTAAACCGCATCCAGGTCTTAATTCAGGTCATGCAGACATGTCAGTGTGGTTTAGAACACAGTATGACTCACAATGAACCAATAAAAACGAAAGAAAAACCCTAATAGAAGGGGCAGTCATTTAGAAAGACCACAATCACTTCTTTCCTGATAACAATTTGGTATCATTCCGCGTAAGACGACCAAAAACAGGGCTAAAGGATTTTATAAGACGTCATACTATAAGGTAACACTACTCAGATAATCTATGTAATGTCAGATTATGAATTTGAGAACCACATTGTTTACCGTATATGTTTGAACCTGAATATGCACATGAAGAAATGCGTCAATTGGATGCTGGACCCACTAGTGACTTCCTGGACCCACCTCTTACCATGAAGCTAAAGCTAGCCACTTCTTCGAATTTTCCATTCCATCTTAAATAATGCAGCAGTAACTGTGGTGCCTCAGAGGCACTGCTACACCATTTAAGGTGAAATGAAAAATTCTAATAGGAATCTGGGGAATACGAAGCTAACTTCAGCCTTGTACACTAAGCTACCTATGCAGATGGCATATAGCATTTACTTTGGATTCACTCCTTGGAGGTGTCCTTTGTAAAAATGTACTTAGTACAGCTGCAGATTTTAGAATATCCCACTGGAGACTGTCCTTGTAATCGTGTGGTAAAAATTTTTTTTTCAAACAGGTAGGCGAAAGTAGTGTTAGGAGTCTTGCCCATGGATTCTTATTGGTATAGTGTAGGGTCCTTGCCCAGGCAGGGGATTGAACCCCAATCTACAGCATAGAAGGCAGAGATGTTACCATACTTTAATATTTTGCATGGTAACTTTGCTTAATGCCTCACTTGCTAGTTTGCGAGTGATGGCCAAAAGCCACAGTTTGCTTGTGTCTGCATTAGTAGGAAATTGGTGGTAACATATCAGAATACCTGTAGATTTCTTTGTTCTGTTTTTTGCAAAATGCAATGTGCTTCAGCCTCAGAGTTTAAAGGCAGAATAGTAACAGAAAGTGGACGAATGTAACTACAATTTTAGCTTAAATGTGTAAATAAGGTCTAACTCTGTCATTTTACTAAATCTTTTTTTAGCGAGTTTACGTATGCTTAATGACATAATTTAAAGGAAATATATAAAGCTTTTGGCAATGCATTTCTGGAAATGGTTTCGGTGACTATTTACTTTGAGTGTTTGCATAGTTTACCTAGTTCTAAACTACACAAGCAAAATTTGGACACCAAACATGTCTTGGCTGATCAACTGTATTTAGGGTAGAAAAGTAGAAAATCCTGTAAATTCGATTTTTTGCCAACTTACTCCTTAAAGTTTATTAGTTTTATTCATTTGCAACCACTTGACGCATGAGGACTGAATAATATAACAAACTGCCGGAGAACTTTGCACATCCAATCCATCAGCAGAATTTGTTTGGCACTATTCTTCTGTTTTTAGGATCCTTTTGGCCTAGAGTAATTGATAGTCCTTAAAAAGTCAGAAAAGTGACCAATCACAAAACAGTACAGATGCTGTCATCAACAAAACATAAATATCAACATGAAATTAAACATAAAAATGTATTAATAATCGAAAATGACTAAAGTATAGCAGAAAGCAGATTCCTTTTGTCACTAATCTACTACAGAAGTAACAGTATTGATACTTAAAAACCTCTGGAAATTACAAATCCAGCAAAATTTTGCTTGAGCATGCATAAATAGTAGGTACTGCCTGCCTCTGTCATAATAAAGGACTGCTATTGTACTTTATACAGAACATTTCCACCGAGTTATATCAGTAAAGTTTTATCTGCATTCAGTATTTTTTTCAACTTGAGTTTCCTGAACATTGTGGCAGTTAGTGTCTGTTTTGACGTTGCTAAGAGGGAAATGTGGTGGTGTCATTTTTTAATCATTCGCAATATATCTGACTGTGTTGCTTAGCAACCTTTTCTGTTATTGTTCGCTTTGGTTCAGCTTGTAGTTTCACTTACCTTGTAATATCCCACTCTCACTGACCATAGTGTGAAACAGCATGAGCTTAATGTCATCCAGCCACACTTCCTAAATATTGTAGCCACAAATCCTTGTGCATATCTAGTTTATATTGGCCAGAGAGGGAGAGTTAAAGGGCCACTTTATCTTTACAAGGCAAGAACTTTGATTTTATCTTTGAAGGTGCCGCTGCTTTCACTTTGGATCAGCTCTTCGATTTGCCAATTCATCAAAAGGCTGTTTCAAAGCCATCTGGAAGTTGTTACATTGCAGTAGGTCTCAGTCAAGCATGCTGCCCATAGGCCTACATATGAAAGATATAGCTGAGCATTAAAATTATCCCACAGAAATCACCTGTGTCTCAATCAGAGAGTGAAAGCATGCTCACATGAGTCATATATCTCTAAGCGAAAGATAAAGTGAACCCCCTTATTATGTGTGGTAGAAAGTACCAGACTGTACGATGCAGTGGTAAAAAAGCACCGTTTTACATGAACCACTCACTAGAGTAGCTGTTGAGTAGCTTTTCCACAAATCATACACTGAATCACACAAGTTGAAGTGCATCTACTTGAGTTGATTTGAACACTGCATTTTACATTTCTCCAAGTTATGTGGAGTAGCAGTTGTTTTTTCACTAAGTCAAATGAATCCTGTGTACACTGATCATTTCACGTGGGACCTCCCTGACAATTTTCGAGATCAGTAATTTTCAGTTTCATAACTGGTAGAATTTGGAAATCCCGTTGTGTGGTGATTTGTTAGTTTGGTCTAACAAACATTGAGGACAGTAACTATCATCACAATGTTTATTAGCTAAATACAATGTGAATGAACTTTCAAAAGGAACTTTTACATTTTAAATGAGAACATTCTTTAAAATAAAGGTGTCAAATGGAACCAAAAAGGTTCTCTGGAGTGATGTCACATTTGTTTACCCAAAGAATATGTCACTGAATGGTTCTTTATGAGTGAATTCCATCGACATTTGAAACTTTCTGCGTAATTTCATAGTTAAGAATTCTCTATTCTAGAGAAACATACCGTTTCAGAATTGTTCACAGCGGTTGTGATAGGAACCAGACATCCAAAGCAGGTAATGACTTAAAAAGCTACCTCAGAGAAAGTTTACATGACATGATTATAAATGCATTATCTGATGCATGAGACATTGTGTTACTACAGTTTTGACTTAAAAATCTGTTTATGACAGAGATGTACAGGTGGTTGTTAGGCAAAACATTTTTTTTCAGCTGTACCACTATTGTACCATTTTCATCATTACATATAAAAACGTTCCATAAAAAGAAGACACACATAGGTTCACTGATCATTTAGCAAAAGAAATGCACTACATTTGCAAATCCAAGCCATTAAGTCTCTCGACACCATACAGCTCTGAATGTGTGTCATCATTTCGTAGTTGGTGTCATGCCCATATTAGGAACTGTGGGCCTAAGAAGTTTTTCTCTATGGGAAAAATGAAAGTCTTTTTCAAATACTGCTGATATTGCACCCTGGGGTAAACAAAACTGTTCCAAAGCTGATACATTTTGCTGGATCCTCTGAATTACAAGCTCATTAGAGAGTTAAGTAAATATGAATATTGCTACATGCAAGCTAACACTGCTGCACATTCAACTGACATCATGAGACTGGAATCCTCATCAAAATATCCCACACAAACAAGCAAGCTTTGTCAAAAGTGGTAGCCAAGCTGCTTTGGCAGTAGTAGACCTCAGTTTGTGGAGCTGGTGTTTTAACAGTGTAACAGTGTTACAGTGTTGAGGTCTAATAGTGGACTTATAGTAGACTATAGACTGCCATACAACATCATTACGTGTGCATAAATGTTAGCTTGCATATAGATGTAGCAATATAGCGAAACTTAACAACCTTGTAGGTCAAATGATCCAGTTAAATTTGGGGGGAAATGTACATGGAATAAAATATATTGGCTTTGGGACATTTTTGTTTACCACAACAGTGGTATTTCCAAAAACACCATTTATTTTCCCCATAGGCAAAATCAGCTTAAACCTGGAGGTCTTTATATGAGCATGATGGTGACAACACGATGCTGAAAACAACCATTTTTTTTGTAAATGAGCCTTTAAAAAGTTTTCACCAGTTAAAAGTTTTTCCTAGAACAGTGAGCCCAAGCCAAGAAACGTTTATGAAATTTATATCTAGGAGTGAAGTAGAGTGTTTATTTTCGGTTCAAGCCAGTTTGCTCTTAAGCACTTCTGCCTCAGCATAGATTTTCAGTCCTCTTTTCAGCAGTCTTTCTGTCTTTGTGTGTGCATGTGCAGTCAAAGAAATCCCATCTGACTTGCTTTAGTGAATACTTTGGTGACAGAGCAAAGTGCCTGAGCCAGCATACTTCTGGCTCTGTCTGTCTGTCTGGCGTCTAACACATGAGTCTGTATAGCACGCTGCATACTTGGAAAAAACGCTTCTTTAAATTACATCATTTCAGTTTAAACTTAGCCAGCCGGCAGACGGAGAGAGCAACACGTGAGGGGACCCACAACACAGAGTGTGTGTGGGTGTGTGTGTATGAGTCGAACGCACCCCAGCTGAGCAAAATTACTTGTCCTGGTTAAATGATTTATTGCAGCAGCAGCGGGGGAGAGCAGCACATGAGCCACACACCTCTGTATTACCTTCAATATCTGACGTATGACGGATGCTTGGACAGATCATATACCGCACCAAGTAAAGTCTGTTCATCGTAAGAGACTTTTCATTATTATAGTGAATAGAGAAGTAGAGTTAATGCATATGACGTTCACAGCATGCCACAACATACAGTACTATACAAAAGTCAAGAAACTTATTCAAAGCTATTTTTTTTTAGAGAAGTATGTGGGTTTTTGCTTGTACAACACACTATATAAATAAATATTTATATAAGGTATGTAAGGTCAAATAAAAAAAAAAAACGGTTAATGGTCAATTTCATGAAAAATCTAATTTTGCTTAATTTTTTCTTTTAAATAAAAGACTTTGACATAGTATGTCAACACTGTTGAAGCTGCAAAACACCTCAGTCATCCCCTCTCCATAAATGGAAACTGAGCTTGTGATGTCACAACAACCAAGATATTTACATATATCCTCCTATTTAGCCTACAGTTGTTTAACCCACCCATCCATGCAGGAGTTATAAGGAGTGTTTTAGCCTGGACTGAGTCAGAATACAAACCAGCCAAACAGAGCTCATTTACATACATCATAGGTGAACCTCAGACAAAACATAAAACATGAGAAAAATGTAGGACATGACCTCAAGTAACAAGTAGTGTTGCGCCGATACCAATACTGTATCGATATTGGCTCTGATACTGGCACTTAAACGCAGTATCGGTATTGGTGATGGGGATACTGATATATATGACTGATACAACAAAGCAATTTCTGACATGTGCATGTGCGCCAGTAGACAGAAGTTAACAACACATTGGCGATGTGGGACGACAAGCAGTGGTAAAAATGCTCATGGCAGAATCTGTAACGGCAGTTTTTGGTGTTCAGAACACGTTAATGGAGCCGATTTCCTGAACAGCTGAGCTGCTTCCTTCTGTACTCACTCGTCTGCCGCCGTGTGGTCACTTACAGTCTGAGTTAGTGTTATTGAGAGAGTGGAAGGAACCGCCGGACTCTAATGATAGCCCTTAGTCTTGATTTAGCCTTTAGCGTAGCAGCCTGCTAGAAATGGCCGGTGCACCCGTGGAGCACCTCTGTTGTTCAGCTATATCACTCCGCAGCGGGGTCTCGCAGCGGGGTCTCGCAGCGCGTCGCTTCAACCAAGCCAGACAAAACGCTCAAAGTCACTGATACTGACAGTGTGAACAATGGTGATATTTGCTAAACTGATGGTCAGAGATGCAACATGAGTGAACAAGACACACTTATAAGACAAATGACTTGAGGAATTTGGATGTGAAACAACATTCAGCTCCATTTTTGAGCCAGAGAAGCTGCTGTGTGCTGATGTATAAACATCACAGGTTTATCTGTATACTGTTCAGTTCTGTTTTTACCTGTTTTGCAAAATAAAGATATTTTACATTTATTAAGTTGTTAAATATGGTTCTTTTTACTAAACATATAAGAGTAAATACTAAATTTATATAATAAAAAAAGCAAAAATAAGTTTTCTTAAACATCTAATAAATATAATCCAACAAGTAAGTGCCGTCTAGACAAGCTGAGTGTGTTTTATTTGTGAAGCACAACGTTTACCAAAATAATATATTTATAAAATGTCATTGTATAAATATCAGGACTTACATGTGAGTTAGGTTAGATAAAGTTAGTATCAGTATTGGTACTCTGTATCGGCTGATAATAACGGATCAGGTATCAGTATGTGTATTGGAAGGGAAAAAGTGGTATCGGTGCATCTCTAGTAATGAGAGTGTCCGGTTTTCAATTCAATTCATTTATATCTTGTGAGATGGGTAGAAGAACACAGTTTTGGTTCTTAGATCCCAGCAATTACATGGATTTTTTAAATTCCATCACTAGCACAACCGATTTGACTTAATAAAGTATTGGTTTAGACAAACCGAGTATTGGATGGTAACCAGGTTGCAGTGAGGAAAGTCCAGGAATAGTTAACATACTGACAGACTTAAATTCACAATTTATTGTACTAATGATTATTTGTATGTACCGTAGTCTAATTGTTTTCTATACAGATAACTTTAACTATAGTTTTATTAGTCTTCTGCACAGAAGGGCAAAACCACAGTGAAATGGCTGCTGCTCTGTTTAGGGTCAGTGAGTGCTGCATGCCCCAGGTGAGTGAAGAGAGAGGTGCTGGCCGGAGTCCACTCTGCCTCGCCGCTCAGTCTGCTTCAGCAGGAAGGGTATTACAAACCAAACAGCCCTGACATCATGCACGATCGCTGCACTGTACTTTACCATCCTACTTCGCAAGATAAACAGAACCTACTGCAAAAGTGTCTCTGCAGAATCACACTGAGGACTATACGAATGAGTTTAGAGTGAGACATTAAAGGAATACCTCAGTAAACTGAAATTCACACAATTTCCCCTTACTCCAAAATGTAGTCAATCCCCCAAAGCGTGTCTGGTGTTCAAAGTTTGCTTCTTTAGTTTTACACAAGAACAACAATCTTGTAATTAATGTATGTATATGCTACCAATTAGCATTGTCTGTACTGTATGTCTATGTTAAAGCAGCGCTGCAACATTTTTTGTTAAAACTGAAAGAAGTACCGTTACTGAGTACGGAGAAAAAAGAATAGACTAAATATGATGTGCACGCACCACTGCGGGTCACCCTGTAGAGCCTGAAATAATCATTTAAAAGTCAGTGGTACCGGGACGGATTGTAGTGGGAGTTTTTTGGATCACGTCATACATCTATATGTATTCTAAACATCTACACATCTAAACATCTACATCCGCAGCTACATGCACAGGCTCATGAAGAAAGTCCAACTCGATGTTCAGGCCTCAAATGCAAAATCAACATTATACTGATGAAGATATAATGACACTGGTAGATTCACTCTCATCCTCTTACCAAGAGTTCTCTTCAAACACTCTTTCAACTCATAAAAGTCAGATTCATCCATTTGTGGGGGTCCGAAGTACAATCGATGTTACAAAATGTTCTACCATACATGTGTAGAACATTTTGTAGTGTGCATTTACATATTTCCACCAGAGAGGTCCTACAGTGTCACTTTAACACACATTTGATTCAAATTGTGCCGAGGTGTTAAAGAAGAACTTTTTCTAAATTTCTGCATAATTAAACTATGAAGATCTAACTCATTCAGAGTTGTCCAATGTGAAATATGCCATTCTGGATAAACTTACTCTGTCATAACTGCTCACAAAAGTGGTGATAGGAACCAGACATCTGAAAGGCTTAACCCTTCAAATGGCCAAGACTCACTGGCAGGTCTAAAGTTCTACTACACACTGTTATAAGCTAAGAATAACTCAGTTTACATTGTAGTCCTTGTAGTTACTGAATAATAAGCCTTAGTATGTAAAAACCTGGGATTTTAAGGGGTAAATGCCGTGAAAGGCTACATCACAGAAGGATGTTACATGAAATGGTTGCGAACATGTTGTCTGATGTCTGACACTGTTTTACAATAAGTGTGAGACAAAGTTTTGGCCTGAAAGAGTTTTTTAAAAAGCCACTCATGGCAGAGGGGCACGTGTAGCTGTATAGTTGTATAGCCAAATAGAACGTAAAGAAAATTTCAGTTTTTTGGGGGTATTTTATATTTATCTATATTATCCACCATTTTGTCATCATCCACAATACATATAAAAACTTAGAAGATGTGTAGGTTCGCTGGTAAATTTGGACGGTAAATAAAGTGGGCTCCATTTTAAAGTAAAAGATTAAGGCAGAAAAAGCTTCCCCCTTGGTTCAATGATCATTTTATTTGATCTTTAATACTTGAAGACTGATAATTAGACTGATAATTATAATTAGATAACTGTTAATTCTAAACTCCTCTCTGAGCCTTGGCTATATACCAAAAACTCTTAAACCAGCAGTTATTAGATTTTTGATTAAGAAACCTAATCATGTTCCCTGCAAGTTATCAAATTATACACAAATCTCAAATCTTCCTTTTATGTCAAAGATTTGGGAAAAAGTTGTGGCAAAACGACGTAGTTCCTATTTGCATAGGAGTCACAAACATGAAAAGTTCCAGTCTGGATTTAGATCCCTTGCTGTACATAGACAGCACTAGCGGAAATTGTATACGATCTCTTATTATTCTCTGACCAAGAAAATGTATCTTTGCTGGTTCTGTTTGATCTTATTGTGGCATTTGATACGATAGACCACTCTATCTTACTAGGTAGGCTAGAAAACCTTGTGAGAGTAATAGGAATAGCTCTTCCCTGGTTCAGGTCTTACCTGCCTGATCACTATCAGGTTGTGAAAATAAACGGTGAATCACCTGTTCTTACAAAAGTAAAGTATGGTGTTCCACAAGGCTCTGTATTAGGACCTCTATTATTCATATTATACTATATGCTACCACCGGGTACCATTATCAGTAAACACGGCATCAATTTCCACTGTTACGCTGATGACACACAATTGTATATATTGACCAAACCAGATGATAAACTTCAGCTTAATAAGATTGAGGACTGTGTAAAGGCATTAAAGACTGGATGTTTAGTAACTTCCTCCAACTCAACTCAGACAAAACAGTGTTTCTTCTTCTTGGTCCAAAAGCTGCTAGAAACAAACTGTCTAATTTAACACTTAAACTTAATAGTTTTTCAGTTGCATCAGGTACATCTGTAAAAAAAAAAATCTTGGTGTCACGATCGATCCCGATCTGTCCTTCAATGCACATATAACCAATATTACAAGAATAGCTATCTTCCATCTTTGCAATATTGCAAAATTAAGAAGTGCACTGTCTCTACAGGATGCTGAAAAGCTAGTTCATGCATTTATTACCTCAAGGGTGGATTACTGTAATGCCTCAACACGCTTCAGTTAGTCCAGAATGCTGCAGTTCTGAGAAGGACTAGAAAGTTTGACCGTATCAGCCCAGTTTTATCAAACCTACACTGGTTATGAGTTAAATTACACATTGAGTACAAAATTCTTTTACTGACATATAAAGCTCTAAATGGCCTCGCTCCTCAGCACCTGAGTGAACTTATCTTTTATTATAAACCATCATGCCTACTTAGATCACAAGGTGCTGGCTTATTGTTAGTACCTAGAATCAATAAAGTTACATCAGGGGATAGAGCCTTCTCATACAAAGCCTCCCAGCTTTGAAACAACCTTCCAGTCAGTGTTCGGGACTCAGACACAGCCTTTGTCTAGGCTAAAAACTTACTTGTTTAGTTGAGCCTTTGGTAATTAGTTTTTCCCATTAGATAAAAGGTGCAGATCTGGGGGTTCATTGGCGTAAAGTATTATGGTAAACTGGGAGTGTTGGTGCTGTCGTCCGACTGCTCTCACGTGTTCACTCAAGTTTGCTGACAGTGGAGCGGAGGGGCGCTGACGTCTCAGGGAGCCCTTATGTCTCTGTTACTTTTCTGGTTTCTCCCTTTTAGTTAGGCTGTAATAGCTCGACCTGCCAGAGTCTCTGCTGCACTGTGTTAACACTGTATACTGTAATCAGTCTCTCTTAACAGAACTAACTGCCTGTGTGTTTCTTTGCCGAGTTGAACCACTGCCCATCCTGTGTGGTCTGATGCTGTTGCTTCATCTACCTTGGTCGGGAGCCCACTGCCCGCCAGCCTTCTGGACTGGTTTGACCACCATGGAACTTCCTGCTGTACAACACTGGGCAAGCCTCACCTGCATGAACTGACCCTCCTGATGATACTGCTGCATTTTTTAATCATAGACATTGCCTCTCCTGCTTTTCCCCTTTTCAGTATCTTATACTGATGGTCAAACCTTATTCTCTGCTGTTTTTGTTTGCTATCCGGTGTCGACCAGAGGAGGATGGGTTTTGGTTCCTCTCAAGGTTTTTCCTCTTGCTCTTAGCGACTTTTTCCTTGCCACTGTCACCATTGGCTTGCTCATGGGGGCTCAGACCCCATATAGACTATATAAATGACCTTTGACTTGACTTGACTTGCATTTGTGCTGTAGTCATTGTGACCCCTGGCTCCTATATCACCACAACTTTAAAGAAATTTGATTTGGTAAGTTTCTATACAACAAACCATTTTACATCAAACCACTCTGAATGGCTTTTTGAATGTTTACACTTCCACCACTAAATTATGCAGAAAGTTCTGTGAAAATATATGTGGAATTCCCCGTGAAGTAATCTCAAAAAGACTCGCTTATGTGGTTTCTGACACTGTATCACATACTAATATCTTGAAAAGTGACAAAAGTACACTGCGTAGCTAAAAACAGTAGTAGCTAGCAGACATCTTGAAGTCTAAATTTTGAAGCCTGATCTCCTTGAAGCCTGAACTTTTGTCCATTTTCATAGAAAGCAGTGTCAGAAACAGGGAACTGTGTGATTTTGTACATGTTTATGTATGTAAATATATATGAAACTTGCCAGAGTGAGTCTGAGGAAGTGCACAGACAGGGATCGACTAGAGCCCTCATGCACACATATGTTAGTGCTCAGCGTGGGAGACTCCTCAGCCAGACAGCCATGGCTGAGAGAGAGAGAGAGAGAGAGAGAGAGAG
>JAILXH010157846.1:6467-27329 GCA_023558415.1 Piaractus mesopotamicus
TAAGTGAATGGCTTTGTGTAATTACCAGGAAAATAATGACTAAAGGTTTACTCCAAGCATGTAAAATGTTCCTACTGAGACCTGACTAGTTTCTGTACAACAATAAAACCTTTCCACTCCTTGGTGACTGCAAAGTATCCAATCCAGTCATAGGCAGCATAACGCTGTCATCAAGCCCACGGCATAGATCCTGTGAATCAGACTTTTTCTGACAGCAGTGGTAAATTAGCTTACTGGAACACATACAATGAGTATAACAATGCCGTGCATTTTCTGTTGTTTGATCTTTTAAATGGCTTTGCCAGATTGGTGTGTGGACAGACAAACTGTAAACAGCAGCAGAGACAAGTGTAGCATTGTGCTGCTCCAGGTAGATGCTATTTTACACCTACAATTATGGACCAGCTGAGCCTACCCAAATCCTCGCCTTTCCAATCACAAAAGAACCGTCTGACTAAACTGACTAAAAGGAAGATTCCACCAGCACTCATAATGTAGACAGACATCATCATGTGTGGGTATACACTGATTCATCCAGTCAAACATCTGGTTTGAGCTTCATTCTCTGACCAAGTGTCTGTGACAGTCCCAATCTACACTAAACTCTTCAAAATGAAGCTTCCCATGGTTCTTGGCATCTGGTTCTACACTCCTAAAAAAGGTGCCACCAAGGATTCTTTGAGCGATGCCATAGAAGAATGATTATTGAAAAAAGGTTTATGAAATCGAGGAAAAGGTTTAAAGAACATTAATATAACATAATGGTTCTATACCAGTTTGAGGCTTCTACCTAGAACCTTCACATTATGTGTAAATGGTTCTTCATATTCACACATCTCATTCACAAAAATATTGCTGTAGGAACCATCCCCTATTGCAGGGGTCCGCAACACGCGGCTCTTTTACTGCCCATTCGTGGCTCCACAGCAGAACTAGATTTCTAGGTAAAAATAAAATAATCCTCCTTTGAAGTAAAATAAAGCTCTGCTGATTGTTCTAACACAGTTTTAACAATAAATGGTCTTAAACGCTGGAGTTATATGTGTAACTGTTCATTCAACCTTTAACCCTGAAGGTTGGCACGCAGACTGCTGGTCACACAGCGACACAGACAACAGTCTCGCCAGCTAGTAGCTCACGAAAAGGCAAAGAGAAAGATATAAAACTAACATCAATAATTTGGAGACAAACAAACTTATTTGCATTTATAAGCACTCCAGCCGGTTTCCTGATATGTTTAATCTGCAACGAGAACCTGTCAAACACTAAAAAGTCGTAAAGCTGAAGTCAACTTCTCACCCACCAGCTTCTTGTTCAAATTTTCACGTTCTGCCTTAAATGGTGCAATAGTTACATTCTGCCGCCTCAGGCACCATTTAAGGTGGAATGGGAAAATCTGAATGAGAAGCTGGCGAATGAGAAGTATTAAGCTTAAAGTTAAAGCTTAAAGTAGAGCAAAGTAAGTCTGCGTTTACAGTTATATTATATTTTCAGTCTATACTAGGACATTAGCACATACTGAAACATATTTACAGCCAAGATGGTGAAACGTAGTGAAATGCACATGAAATGTTGTGGTTCCCAAGGTGGTAAGATTATGATTATTTGCCCTGCCCTATTCTGTTTGGCAGCCTTGTATTGCACCTTATTCGAAAAGCAGTGTGGCTCAAAACACTCTTTATAACTTCATTGTGAACAGGTAGAACTAAACTGCGGATATATGTAAATGTGGAGTTTTTTGTGATGTCAGAAAAACACTGAATTCAAAACAGGGTGTTTTGCAGCTCAGTTTCCATAAATGGACTGTATGGACTATAGTGAACAGTACATTTTGAAAATATGTTAGCATTCTACATCACAAAAAAAAAGAAAAATTATCCATCACATTGGCCCTTTAAGAGTGGGTTTAGGTTCTTCACACTTGTATGTTTCATGATGATTCTTTAAAGAACCATCCATTTAAAGATTCTTTAAGGATCTAAAAGAATCTTTTTTTGGTACCTTTATTTTTAAGAACCAAACCAAAGAGACTTGTTTAATCAAACCAAAGAGACTTAAATGTTTAATAAAAACTGTTGAAATTAGTAGAATGTGAGAGTAAACCAAATATTATTTACAAAATAAATAAAAGAGATAATTTTCTCAGTTTTATGGCAAATTTTATAAACACAGGCATAAAAGAACCATCAGAAAGCTCTTGACATCTCTATTTTTCATGCTCTCACGCTGGGTTAATGATATACAGTGAATGGTTCTCATTAGTTAAGCTAGCTGTGGGGTCATCCGCATTTTGCTACAACTGATTACATGAGAGAATCTTATGCAGATAATATGGACACAGTGAACATGGTAGAAGAGTTTTTATCGTTCATTTTAGATCTGAAAGGGAGCTCTTTCATTCAGCAGTTTGATCTATGGTCCTTGTTGTGCTTAAATCACCACGGCATAAATAAGATTTGTGCTCCTTCTTTTCTCATACCAGATGTGTGGGTGGGTGGGAACTGATTGGTTTGGATCACAGTTACTTCTCCGTTTGGTGAATGAAGCTAAGCTTATCGCTGACCTGGACACACTGTTCCTAGTGGAATGAAGTGTCCAGCCTCTACAAATCTGTGTTGAATAACTTACCTAAAATAACCTTTTCTAATCGACTTATCCATATGAAATACATTCATTTCCTTTGTATAAGGAGGGGGGAGCATAAATTATTCTGTAGATTACATCTACTGAGATAAGAGAGGGAGGATTATGAAACTATTACAGTGAAGCTTATTATCCTGGACCTTGCTCTTTTTTTCTTTTCAATTTCTGTCTAATAAAGTCTCCAAAAGCACAGTGCAAACATGATTGGCCAGGTTATCTACCTGAAATATTTAATTCGGCTAAGAGGATTATGTTTCTTAATACTGTTAAGTGGCCTGGTCGACATTTGGATTTAACTTCACCTCAGACGAACACACTGTACTAACTTGGATAATAACACTTGATTAAGATCCAAGTCTTGAACAAAGCACAGTGAATGCCTCCTGCTGGGACTGCTCAGTTTCAAAATTATGAAACTTTCAGGCATTTCTGTAACCCTTAATTATCCCAAGAAAACAGAAGTGTAGACAGGTTTCGCCTGTGTTGGCTAAGACATAAATTGATGTATTTAAAATATGCACTCTCCCTGGATTTATCTTTCAAATATCCAGCGGTTTTTGCTTTTGAGATCTGATTGCGAAGTGTTTTTTTGTTTTCAGAGAAACACAATCCTTTCCAATGCGATTAGTGGAGATTTGGCACACCAAAACATCCCAAAGATGCAGGTAAGAGAGCAAAACAACGTCTTAGAGAAGCGAAACAAAGACGGACTGTCCAAAGAAAACCATAAAGCAAATGCCCAGAGGACGGCGCAGGCTCTTGGATGATAGTCCTCTTCTGATACCTAGGAGAGTTTGTGCTCACAGCGTGAGACGCAAGTGGCCGCAGCCAGAGCCAAGGACAAAGGATCAAACTGAGAAAACCACACATGAACTGATGAAAACAACAACTTCATTGTGCACCCATCCATCCTTATCGGGGACCCCTCATTCTCTCTCTCATTTCCTTTTTTTCCCTCCTCAGCCCTCGGCCCGTTTTTCATGTGGTACCGAATGTATAAGGAAGCACTGGTTTGCGAGATTTTTCAGTTGAGGGGGGAAAAAAAAGAAAAAAGAGAGGAGCGATTCGAGGCCTTGTAATTGAAAACACACACTGAGTCAGAGAAGCAGAGCTACCAGGGGACGGAAGAGAAAGCCCCAATGAACAAAGGTTTGAATTGCGAAAGAGACAAACTAGACTCTGCGTGACATCTGACTAAATACTCTCATTGTTTTTCTCCCCAAAAACAAGTATCAAATAACCAGTGGAGGGAGAAAGCAGAGGGACGTCTGTGGAGCCCAGACCTGCCGTCTTAACTTCCCCCAACAAGGCTGAGAAACAATCCTCCTGGAATTACAAAGACGCACCCTTGAAAATTGTGTATCCGTCTGACTTTATAAAACAATGTAACCCTGTGCACTACGAACTTGGAAGCGTTTCTGGCTTTATAAAAGATTTGCAGCTCTCAGGGAGTACTGTTAATGCTCTCGGTTGTGTGTTGGCACATGTGCATGTTGTGTTGTATGTTTCTGCAAAACAGCCTTTCCAAGGGCAGCGAAGGCCGTCGGTGGTCAGTTTAAATGAATTGGATCTTCATCCTGAAATTTCAGTAATTGTTCTCCACTTTCATGTGGCCATGTTATCTTGGACACTTTGCATAGAGGTAATATTAGTCACTTATTTTCCCAATGTTTGTGCTATTATTTCCTCAGATCCATGCAGATAACGCTGGTGAGAACGTGCGCATGCAGGAGTAGCCTTTTCGTGTTTTAAAACCATTTTGTTTTTTGTTTTGTTGCTCTATCGCTTTCTTATCTAATGGCTGCTTTCGAGCCTTCGTGCAGACTGAAAGCCTGGTATTTCTTTGGCTGCTGTTGCGAGGTGCATTTTTTGCCCTTTTTCTCTCCAAACATCCTATTGAAATTCATGATGAGTCAGATTTTGAAGGCTTGGCAGACCAATGGGACAGCTTGTCCCCGCCTCTCAAACGAAGCGCCATTGTAATGTTGGTCTAATTGCCCTGGTATACACTAGAACTCAGTCTGAAAGGAAGCGGACAAAAGTTCACAGTGGGTCACTTTGGCTTGCTAAGATGAAAGCAGAGTCCATTTTTAATGAGGATTAACCCAAAACGTCCTTTTTAACCGTAACTCTATAGAGACTGCTAGTGTCTTATACATACCCCCTAACAGGCAAAGTCCCTTTAGTTGTTGGAGGGCCCCACTCCATGTGACCTCTGATCCGAGCCCTTAATGTACCCACACATCTCCAGAGTGTTAAATGAGTTCAGTTTTGGCTGCACAAATGAAGGCTTTTCATCCAGGCCTGGCAGTCCCAACCTCATTTGGAGGTTAATGTGTCACTTTATGAAATGCTGTCCTGCATGCTTCCCTATGGAAGTGGGTTCATCCTCTTGGCTTGCGTCAAAGTCTGAATGCACAGCGCCTCACAGCAGGAGGCCCAGCGGAGATGGAATGTATCTGTGCCCACTTGTAGCCTACATGAGTGTGTGCATGCACACGCACTCACGCATCTGAGTTTCAGAGTTTGATCTGGAAACATAAAAAGCAGAAATTATTTAACACATAAAGCGCAGAGTTAGATCTCAGTTAGACATTTATTTGGTGTACCATTTGACATATCAGCAAAAGAGATGGTTAAAATAGACTAATGGTTATGAATGATATTACAGTCATTTAACTAATTAACATAACATAATGTTTACAATTTTGTTTAAAAATGTGGTATTTGTCTTGTGTTTCATTATTTTCCCTGAACTCCATTTATTTATGATATTTATATGGTTTTATTTACCAAAAACAGTCCTAATTAATTTTTACATGATTATTTTCTCTACATAACTTCTCTTTATCCCTTACAATTAAACAGACTGATATATATAAATGACCTTTATTCTGATTGGTTGCTCTGCATTGTACCTTATTTAAAAAGCAGTCTGAGGTGCTCCTTGTAACTCTAGTGGGCGGGGCTAAAGAGCTGTAGGCTGAATCAATGCATAACCTTGCTGTCCAGAGAAAAACATGTATCTCCATTTTAACTCTCCAAGTTACGAAGGTTTTTGCCTTTTCCTGTAAAGCACTCAATTTGTGGATATTTCTTTTTTTGAACAGTGACGATATGTGTGTTGATTTTCGTGACACAAAAACAATTCATTCAAAACAGGCAGCTTAGTTTCCATATATGGATGGTATGGTTTCAAACTCTTATTACACACTATAACTTAAGGACTACTCAGGCAATTTGCTTTGGAGTATTTAATTACTGAATAATAAACATTAGGATGTAATAAGCCTGGGGTTTTAAGTGATATGCTGCTATGATATAGGCCCTTAAATTAGTCCTTTTGTTTATGCTGGTGACATTTCAAATCAAAAGTTGCATCCTCCATGACAGTTGCTACAAAGCCCCATAAACACTTCTGGTTGATAATGACAAAAGTTTAGACCCCGCCCCCTTCCATTCCCCCTACCCCCACCACACAGACACACACACACACACTCTGCATTCAGAGAGAGAGGCATGGCATGCTGAGGGAGAGGACGAGAGTTTGTTTACGCAGAGACAGCCTTCAAATGCAAATGCTTCCCACTTGTTAGATGCGTAGCAGCGCCACAGGGCAGCAGGATACAGACTCTGACTGGGTAGTGAAGTGTTCCATTCATCAGATCACTGAGGCTCTTGTCTGTCTGCCTCTTTAACTTAAGTCTCCAGCTTACCTGGCCGGCATCGTCTTTTTCTTTTATTGCCAAAGTACCGCTAGCACCACACAACAGTAATAGCATTCTCACCATTGTGCCCACACAAGGCCCCAGTCAAGCCCGGCACATGTTTACGGTGAAACTGCGCTGCGCATTCAGAAGCAGCAAAACATCAGCAGAAGCGTCTGAGCAAGTGTAAAATAGGACTCGCAGAGATGCTAGTCTAATTCCCAATAAAACTGTGAATAAATCCTTTGAGTAATGGGAAGAGCTCCCTCTCTCCCGCAAGGACAAACAGCTTTTGTTTCTCTCATGCATGCTCAGAGGCAAAAAGGGCTTTATTGGAAAATGTCTGTGGTGTTTTTCCGAAAGATCAGTAGGCCTCATTAAAGAAGTCATTATAAAACTAGAAAGAGCGTATGACACATTGCAGTTCAGACAGATGACCTATTTATGGGGTGACTGTTAGTGCATCTATAAAACATACAATGGACTTTTCATGGATTACATCTCACAATAGCTAATTCCATTCAACTGGAGGAAAATATGAACTAATCATATTCCAGTCTGGCATCACTGCGGACACACTGAGCTGGCTGTCAGTGTGAAAAACACTCACGGTCTATGTTGTACACTGCTGAGTGGACAGGCAGAGTAACAGGCATCGTCTTTGAATAGCTGATTCTATTCATTTCCAAGTGTCCTGCATCTAGGATTCAAAATAGCAGCACTCATGTTTAGCAAAATAAAGCTTCAGGGTTAGATATCTATAGCAATCCTTGCCTGTTTACAGTTCAGACATCTTGAGGTTCAGAGAAGTTGGTCCTTACATTTATGCCTACACTATTATTGATTGATATGTCTTTGGAGGTTAAACAAGATGTTTTAGAAACAGCAAATTCTCAGTTGGAAATGCGGTATAAAGTATGCCTCCCTGTTTGTTAATGTAGAATAAAAAGATTACCTTCATTAAAAAGGGAGATGATCAGTGGCTTAGATGTAAGATTAGTCCTCTGCAACTGGAACAAGTCTGTTTCAATTTCTCTGCCATTGTCCAGTACATAAGACCACAAGCATGTTGAAGCTGACCCTAAATTATTTGTCGTGGTTGAGGCTTTTCAAAATAAACACTAAAAGAGGCCTATTCCTCTGGAGCCAAAGTTCACAGAAAAAGTGGAAAAACAATTACAAAGGAAACTGGCAACACTTAATGTCCTATGAAATGTCCATAGCTGATTTTTCTCAAACAAAATAGGGAGCATAATGGCATAATCCCATATACTGTTGCTTTAATCATATAAATCAACCTGTGTAAATCTGAAATACAACCCCACTTCCAAAAAAGTTGGGATGCTGGGCAAAATGTAAATAAAAACAAAATTCAATGATGTGCAAATCATTTAAACCATATATTTCATTGAAAATAGTAAATGTTGAAACTGAGAAATTTTATTGTTTTTTGAAAAATATATGCCCATTTTGAATGCCAACAACACATTCCAAAAAAGTTGGGACTGGGGCATGTTTATCACTGTGTTTCATCACCCCTTCTTTTAACAACACTCTGTAAGTATTTGGGTACTTAGGAGACCAATTGCTGTAGTTTTGAAAGTGAAATGTTTTCCTATTTTTGCTTAACATAGGATTTCAGATGCTCAATAGTACAGGGTCTCCTTTGTCGTACTTTTCATTTTATAATGTGCCAAATTAGCGCCAGGACTCTTTTAATACAGAGCCATGCTGATGTAATACGTGTAGAATGTGGTTTGACATTGTCTTGCCGAAATAAGCAAGACCTTCCCTGAAAAAGACGTCGTCTGGATGGCAGCATATGTTGCCAAAACATGTACATATCATTCAGCATTAATGTTGGCTTCACAGATGTGCCAGTTACCCATGCCATGTGCACTAATGGACCCCTATACCATCATGAATACTGGCTTTTGAACTGTGCACTGATAACAAGCTGGGTGGTCTTTAGCCCGGAGGACACAGCGTCCATGATTTCCAAAAAGAAATTCAAATGTTGATTTGTCAGACCACAGGACACTTTTCCACTTCCTTTCAGTCCATTTTAAATGAGCTTGAACCCAGAGAAGGCGGCAGCATTCCTGGTTCCTGTTTATATATGATTTCTTCTTTGTGTTTTTAATTAGCATTTGTGGATGCAGCGATGAACTGTTTTCATAGACAGTGTTTTTCAGAAGTTTTCTAAACCCATGCAGGGATTTTCACTGCAGAATCATGTCTGTTTTTAGTGCAGTGCCGCCTGAGGGCCCAAAGATCACGGCCAGCAAATACTGGTATTTGGCCTTGTCCCTTGCATATGAGATTTCTCCAGATTCTCTAAATCTTTTAATGTTATTATGTACCGTAGATGATGAAAAGCAAAAGTTCTTTGCTATTTTATGTTGAGAAACGTTATTCTTGTATTGTTGCACTATTCAATTGTGCAGTTTTTCACAGAGTGGTGAGCCCCTCCTCATCATTACTTCTGAAAGACTCAGCCTCTCTGAGATGCTCATTTTATACCCAATCATGTTATTGACCTGTTGCCAATTAATCACCAGGTGTTTTTTTTAACATTACACAACTTTACCAGCCTTTTGTTGCCCCCATCCCAACTTTTTTGGAACCTGTTGCTGGCATCAAATTCAAAATGGGCATATATTTTTCACAAAGCAATAAAATTTCTCAGTTTCAACATTTGATATGTTGTCTTTGAAGCATTTTCATTGAAGTACAGGGTTTAAATGATTTGCACATCATTGCATTTTGTTTTTATTTATATTTTTAACAGCGTCCACACTTTTTTGGAAATGAGGATGTATTATTTTATCTTAATTCAACATTTATTTTGCTGTTTGTTTATTGATATTTAATTGTACCACAATTGCTGATTTGGGTGTTTAACCATTTGATGCCTGGACTGCCCATTCTTTCAGCATGATGATTCTAAGCAATAAATGAAGTGATGTTAGTTCAGTTAATCTGGTCTTGATATTACTGTATTTGCTTCAGCTATTAGTGCAATTGCTGTCTAAAAAAATTCCAGGTTAGACTCCTGGCAACACCTAATTTTTCATCACTGCTCTCTGTTTTTACCTTGTCTTTCCATCACACAAGAACTTCTTTACTGTCCTGAAATATACAGGTAGATGATCTGGCCTTTTGAGTATACATACCTCTCTTAAGGCTTGGTTTTCCAGCCTTTAGGGCTCAAGAAGTTAAAAACTATACTGGGGTTCACTGACTGGAATAAAAAGAATAATGGTCTACAGATGATGCTGCACAGGCCGGTATCAGAGCATTATTTTTATTTAAGAATAAAGCCATAACACTAAGCTTTCCTGAATGTCATATACAAATTTTGTATAACAACCTATTTTTATTCACTTTTTGTCTATTAGTGTTTTTTTGTCTTCACCCTTTCAATCCCAACTCTTTCAGGTTTGACATCAACAGTACTAATCATGCTATTCGTGATCATTCTGTTTTGGATTCACTAGCGTTTTTCTAATGACACGGCATCATCCAGTTTTTATTGAAGAGCTGTTGAAAACCCGAGTGTGCTGTTGGGTTCTGCCAGATGGGGTCAACATGAAGGCCATTTGTAACTGCCAGAAGTTTTTGTTTATATTATGGCAGCATTTCCTTTCGCCCACATGCAACTCAGAGTAACCAGATTCTTTCTAGGACAGGACTGTGAAAGCCTGATGTACAAACAACAATGAGGACATGACCGTCGAAGAATTTCACATTCCCACGAGGTGAGAAGCAGTTAATCAACCACTTTAGACAGCTTTCTGCTTATCACTGATGACAAAGTCTGTGCTCTTTAAGCAGTCACATAATGTCTGAGAAAAGCAGCAGTGTTAAATTAATTCATTAGCAGTGCTGTTAAACTGTATAAACAGAAGTGTTAATATGTGGTTTAATGTGGGAGCAGAGGGGTTAAAAAGCAATTAGTTGAGGATTTTTTTGTTGGTCCTAATGAACACCATAGTTAATGATCTCACAAAGGCCTGTTTACAGTAAAAGACAAAACAGCTTTTATTCTCTCCTCAGTGCCCCTCCGACTTTGCAAACATGATTGACAAAAGAGATGGCACCCTTTACTTTCTCCCTGCCACGACAAAGTGCGGCACTAAATATTTCAGGTCAGCTCATTCAAAAATGTCACTATATTTCTTTGGTTATTATTTCATATATTTATACAGCTAGGCCTTCAGTTTGAGCCATAAACACATCTACGATGATGCTTATTACTGCTAGCAACCCTATGGGATTCTAGTAATGTGTTAACGCTAAGTCAGTGGTTATTTACATTCACTGTGCTAAATACTGAGTTTTGAAAAGACAATCCATGCTTTATTTGAAGCTTATAACAGACATATGAATAAATATTTTACCTTGTAGCAGTTTACAGTGACTCAGTAACGAGACCTCACATAGAGCTTCTGTTTTCTCTTTCTAACATCCGACTGAAACACTTACAGTCATTCATTCAACCAGCCAGTCAGTGACATATCTATGACTTATATAAGCCTTTAAGCCTAGAGAGTTGTTTTTTTCTTACAAAATTGGTCTCAAACATTGGAAATTAAAATGTTGCTGGTTGATAAACACTGTTAGTCTGACATGTTAGGCCTTCATTGCAGCTTCTGAAGTCCTAACCAATGAGAGAACTTGCTTGGCTGAATCTATCTAGATGTCACAGAGAAAATAAGTCCTTAGTGGATCATTTTCTTTTGGAAGTTTCAAGAATTTAACCTTTTAGCTTTCAACCAAAATTATTAATCCAAACCTGTAGAGTTTAAATACAATAAGCAAACTAAAATGTTTTTTTTTAATTGCACAGTCATGCACAACCTATTGATGAATATGGAAATCTTTAACTAGACATGGCATGTAATTACAGTGCATATTCTGAAATATTCTTATAATTATTTTCTCATGACAATTTGCAATGAGAAATCTTCTGCAAATATCTGGTCACACATTTGCTTTAAAATGTGCATTATGCCTTTGTTGTATATTCTGCCACATCTAACGTCTGTGTTTTGTCATTAGACTAGACAGAGTGTTGTTTAAGTGGCCATCTAGTGTATTTGAATCATTAAGATGGACCGGTGATTGGTTATCTAGCTAGCTTGCCTGAACATATGCTGTCTAATAACTTTCTTTTTCAGGTATACTCATATAAAGTAAAGATGATCACTGATTTCATATTTTCACTATTCTGACAGCAAGTACTACACAAGTATTATACTCGAGAAGGTACAAGAAAGTACTCAAAAACATGCTATACTCCAAGATGATCACCATTTCTCAACACTTTTAACTTTTTTTTACATGAGAATCTGCAAACACATCTTTTTAATAGTACAATCGCTAGTTAACACATCAATAAATCAATATTTATATCTAACCTACCAACATTATCAAATGGTGCTTGGTACATTCAGTAAAATTAAATAGTAAATGTCTCCTAAATCAGAATGAGTATTTATTAAACATTCTGATTTTCAACAAACAACTCAACCACATCACAAAAACATCAATGACAATTAACCCCAACTAACACCAAATAGTCCCAAACTCCTCTGCTTACTTGCCAGATCTGATATCTGAATGCATGCCAGCAACTGTTAAAATTCCAGGAACTAAAACCTATCAGGCCTAGTGAATCTAAGCCTAGTGGCTCCTCACACAATAAATTTAATGATGGGTAAAGTTGGCATTAGTCTCTGGGAAGATGGACATGGGTTGCCTAGAGTCCCACAATGTTAAAACAAAAGCACGCCTATTTATCGGTGACATTTTTGCAGTCGCATGTGCCAGCTGCAAGGGAAGATGCTGATGAGCAATTATGCGATAATCGAGGTTTGTGAGACCTGCCATTTGCACGAGAATGGTTTCTTAACAGTGTTTGTGATAGCATTCATGCATAAGTAGGCTTGTTATCAAACCTAAGAGGCTCTTGCCCTCAAACCTGCTGAAATACTATATTGGCTAATGCTTCTATTTACAGCTACAGATTTGAAGTTCAAAAGTTTATTCATCAATTAATTGTATAATTTGGAACAAGCCTGAAAGCCTCTACAACCTATTACTATTTTTCTTACGATGGACATCTTTCGGCACCCACAAACACACACATTTGGCACTGGACACACACACCTTGACAGACTTTGCGATGACTTCCTTTTCTGTGCACGCACATTGCTTTGTGGACTCTTGCTTCAGGGCTGCATTTCAAATGGTTCTCAATTTTTCATGAGGACTCTTTCGTTCAGCTCCCAAGAGCTGAGAGGCCTTCTTCTTCCTGCAACATCAATTCTTTATTTCTCTGCATCATCTGCAACTTTTCATGCCAACAGCTGTCACTTGTATGAGCCTGAAATAGTGAGTTTTGGTCGCAAATTCTTCCCCAACTTTAGCCCACAGAGAATACACGTACAAGATATTTGCAAGGTCATTATGAGCAGAAGAAGTAAGGACAGCTGGGTTAAACCAATCAGCTGGACAGAACCCTCTAGAGTACTATTTGTTGCAGCTAGTAACTGAAAGATGCACTTATCTACATAATAACTGTATAGTTTCCATAAATAATTTGAGTGTCATAGACCTCTGAGCTTGTGTCGTCATTTTGTAGCTCTCCACTTGCATCTGGACAAGCTGTGGGTCACAGTCATTTTTGTCCAGGGGAAAATTAATATTTTATATGCATATTCATGCATGCATGTCTGTATATTTCACTTTTTAAACGTATCTTTTTATGCTTACATATACATACAGGTTTTTCACAATTATTATTTTAAGTACAAAGCCAAAAGTGGATATGTGTGTAAATTTGAAGTGGATAAATGCATTGGAAATCTCACCAAATACCTCGCTTGAGCCAGCAAACATTGCCAAGTGTGATAGTTAAAGCAATAATATGTAATATTTTTGTTGAAACTGAAAGAAGTAGCATTACTGAGTCAGAGGTATCAGGACAGATTTGGCAGGAGTTCTGGACCACGTCATACATCTTTAAGTATTAATGTCGTACACACAGGCTCAAAAAGACGGTCTGACTCTATGTTTAGGTCTCAAATGCAAAATCAATATTGTACTGATGGAGATATGATGACAACAGTACATAATTCACTCACATCCTCAGAAGACACATTCTACACCACGTTTTGACGTTTTGAGTTCTCTTCGAATACTCTTTCAATGCGCTCACAAAAGTCCGATCTGCTTGTGGGGGTCCAAAGCACAACCAACAGTACAAAATGTTCTTCCACGCTACATATTTACATATTACGTATTTCCACTGGAGAGGTCTCCAAATTCACAAATCCTACATAGTGTTGCTTTAAGTGGCAGTAATAGCCTATGGTTTGAGTACCTGGTGTAGTTATATAACAGTGTTGAAGTAGGGTACAGTAATAGTAATAGGCTTACTTTCACATAACTTAGTTACATAAATTAGCTTGACTTATTGATTTATTACCTCATAATTCAGTGCTGCCAACAAAATGACGCACATCCTCAGAGGTCTATACTAAATCAGTCGACAACAGACGAAAGAAGAATGCAGGAATTTGAAGGTCTTTTGAGATTTGCCAATAACAGAGGGGCTTTGGGAATCTCTCACAAGTCAGGTCACTACTCCACCCCATGTCTGTGATCATAAACATTAGGTGAAACATGCAGTGATGACTGATTAAAGTGAATCATTAAGCCAGGAGATTGATTCCAGCATGATGAGGACCACTACATGCAATCCCCTAGTCCCTTTTTTGGCAATCACTTCAGAACGAAGCAAAAGATGCTCTTCAGATGTGAATTCCCTGTCACACAAGGTGTCACTGACCCAGGTTGCATGAACTACTGGAGAATTAATGTTTACATTTCATTAATGTCCAGGTAGCTCGTAAAGCAAATCGCAGGATGAAATGCTTGTATGCAAATCAAGTGAACAGGCCTGACGCAGACAGAATTTTTCTAATAAACATTTAATTGCAACAGTGTGTCTCCAGTGACGCATGGAGTGAACATGTAAATAATAGTGCAGTAATATGCTTCAGAAGCTCTTCAATAGTTTGCGGTCTAGAACAACAACTAAAACTTTCCCTCTCTGCTTTACCACGCCATTAGAATTTTCAACACAAGCTGTTCATCAAGGCCCCAGTAGAAAACTATAACAGTACAACACTACATGCTAAGATGCTTCATTTGCAAAGCAGTTTGCAAGCAACTGGACCGTGATGCAGTTTGGTTGTTTTAACCCCAGCACATTAGATTTGAAATGAATCAATCACTATAACACTGAACTGCAGAATGTCAAAGGCATGTACATCTCTACTGGGTGAACCGTGAAGTTATAAGACATTAAGTCCAACACTTGATAGATATCTTGTTTGGTTGTTGCCAATACGAACAGTGCTTTCTGAATGGCAGTTACCCTGTTCAGGTCACTCATCAACTGATGCTACAAGCTGAAGCATAATAGATCTGACTGGAACATTTGTCTATCCTACTAGGACCAATTTGTTTGCATAAGTTCTGGAGGAATTCTGGACTTATTAATAAACTGTATGTACACCACAGTTCAAATGTTTGGAATCATCATTCAATAGTTTGGAATCACTGTTTTCATTCATATAAAACCAGGTTTTCCAGCAGATACATGTACAAAATGATTCTATTGTGATGCTAGTGCTCTATAGCTTCATAAGTTTCAAATTATTTTTACAAAGCTGTAAAACAGTCATAAATTTGAGATGTGCCCATGATGATAAACAGAGCTGTAGATAAACCCACAATGACTAAGAAAGCTGTATAATGAATGAACTTGGTAATAAAATTAACATTAATAATGCAATGTGTTTCACGTGTTTATTTATTATTTAACATCTTCTTGTTCCCAATAACTTAAAAATGATGAATGCAACATCTTAAAATACACTATGGGGTCTAGTATGCAGCTTTTCAATCTGTAATGCATATGTTATTATTGAATATAATAACATAGCAATTATTAATATAAGTGATGCTAAACTTTTGAACTTTTATTCCTGTTACACATCTCCTGTGGCCATAACAATTGAATTTGCAGGTAGCAATATTTCTTGCATTTTGCAAACTAAGAAACATGCAGATTTTCATAATGACATTTGTCATACTAAAGCAAAGGCACATTATCATAAATAATGGTCAATCCTTGAATTAATTATAGCTTATGCAAACTCAAAAAGCATTCAGACGTCTTAGAAAGTCTAGTAAAAAGCAGTGGACGTTACATATTTTGTGTTTTCTTCCAATGTTTATCAACAAAACTGTTTTAATTTTCTATAGCAATTCAATTCAACAACCTGGACTGGTCATCTGAGTCGCTGAACATCACTGAATGTTTCTGGGATTAACTGAATTGTAAAAAGCAGAAAATACAGTCAAGTTCTAAGACTGAACTTTGAATCCATCTTCAGGTAAAATCATTGTAAAGTCTACACTGTAAAAAGTACCAACTTATAACAGTGTCTTGATTTGTTATATAAAATATGTGAATGATCTCAATGAGGATTAAATACTTATAATGCACCTAAAGTGATTATCTACACTAAGCAGGTTTAAAAGGAAGATTTTCAGTTGAGCCAAAAGTTCCTTTTTTAAGTGTGAGTTGAAGGACTGAAAATGTCAGCAGCCCAGCACTCTGTTGGAAAATCATGAAATATTTTAGAGGAACATGTTCTACATCACATTCCTGGGCAATCTTGCCAGGTGCTGGCCTTATCACTGATAAACAAGATAAGATATACATGCGCTGCTGATGGATGTGCTCTGAGTTTGGAAAGATGATATGATGATAGGAATAGCAGCACTGACCTGTGTTGAACTGTCTTTTTTAATTCAATTCAAATTTTAGATGTTTTGAATGTCTCAGTTGGTGTTGATGTAAACAACTCACTCTTGGAGTGGATTATATGAATTTAAGCAATTTACAATTTAAAGAATGCTCACCACTTCAAAGTTTGACGTATACTTCCAAATTGCAAGACAGATCTTCAGGACAGATCTTCAGAATGCCATTAATATTAGTCACTGCAGTGTCTCCCAAACACATTGTACACTATGTCAAACCTGAATCACAGGGATTAATGTAAACATGGTACTGTTGGATCATTTCAGTACAGAGTGAAAATAACTCTCAAAATCAGCAAAATTATTACAATAAGAACATCTTTAAAGGTTGATGTTACTTCTGAAGCACTTTCAGAAACAAAAAAACAAAACAAAAAAAAAACACTAAAGGGGGAAATGGCAAGATCAATTTACTTCAAGATCAACATCTCTTAACACCTCCTCCCCACACCTTCTAAAACACAGCCAACAGCATAGCCCCTCTCATGGACACTTCACCCTTTTTGCCATCTGGCAAAAGGAACCAGAGCTTCTGTTCTCCCGCTACCAGACCCTGCAACAGCTTCTTTCCTGAGGTGGTCAGACTACTGAGACTCCAGCATAGACTGATCTCACAGCCCTTAACCATCACTGCATACTTGTACTTTATTATTTTTTTTATTCTTCTGCTACAGGACACTTTTGCCGCTCATTATGTACAGTTTAAAGCTGACAATGTCCACATTACTTCACCGATTGCCATTGCCACACCAATTGCTAAAAGGTACATCAAGCATGTACTCATGTAGACCCACATAGACAAATATGGGCAGCAGAATGGGTGAAAAGCTCAGTGACTTTAAACCTGCCTTACGATGCCACTTTCGCCACAAGTTAGTTTGTGAAATGTCTGCCCTGGTAGATCTGCCCTGGTCAACTTCAATTGCTATTATGGTGAAACAGAAGCATCTAGGAGCAGAAATAGCTCAGCCAGGAAACAGCAGGCCAGGCAAACTCAAATAGCAAGGCCGCTAAATGCTGAAGCACGTAACACGTAAAAAGACGTCCCCTGCTGCATCGCTCATTAAAGAGTTTCAAACTGCCACTGGTAGCAACATCAGCACAAGATCTGTGCATCAGGGGCTTCATGAAATGGGTTTCCATGGTCAACTAGCAGGACAAAAGCTTATGATCACTGTACGCAATCCCTACTGTCAGCTGGAGTGGTGCAAAGCATGCCACCAATGGACTCTCACTATCTGGTAGTCTGATGGACAAAGCTGAGTTTGATGGATGCCATGAGAACACTACCTCCCGAAAAACATAGTGCCAGAATGCATCATCTAGATTCACTCAAGCAGTCGGTTGCCAGGAGAACAATACTTATCAGAATGCACAGTGAAACAGTAAGGTTTAGTGGAGGAGGGATAATAGTCTGGGGCTGTTTTTCAGGGTTTGAGCTTGGCCCCTTAATTCCAGTGAAGAGTGATGTTAATGCTACAGTATACAAAGACATTTTAAACAATTATATGCTTCTAACTTTGTGGCAACGTTTTTTTTTTTTTTCCTATGTTCCAGCATGGCTAAGCTCTTGTGTATAAAGTGAGGTCCATAACAACATAATTTGATGAATCTGGTGTGGAGGAACTCCAGTGGTCTGCACAGAGCCCTGACCTCAACCCCACTGAACACCTTTGGGATGAAAAGGAATGTGGACTGTGAGCCAGGCCTTCTCGTCCAACAACAATGCCTGACCTCACAAATGCTCTTTTGACTGAATGGGCACAAATTCCCACAGACACATTCCAAAACGTTGTGGAAAGCCTTCCCAGAAGAGTGGAAGCTGTTATAGCCACAAAGGGCTGGACAACTCCATATTAATGCCCAGGGTTTTGGAATGAGATGGCCAACAACTCATACGATGGTCAAGTGTCCACGTGCTGTCTATATAGTGCAATTATGTATGTTCTGCACTCATTCCATCCTGTGCAATGCCCTGTGTAATGTGCTGCTGTTGTGTGTTGAACAATGGGGCCTGAAGAATAACATTTTGTTCCACCGTGTACAACTTATATTGAGAACACCTATAAAGACCACTTGACTTGACTCAAAGATCAATAAATGCAGTACAGGCATCAGTTCATTCATTGGCATGTGATGTTTTTGCCTTCAAATATTCCCGAAAGCAGCCCAAATAAATATTTGGACACATTTTTGTGTGCTATCAATCGGCCTCTTACAAATGCATTCAGAAAATGTTTCTTGTGACAAGGGACTTGTAATAGTTCGAGGTCATTCAGAGGTAACCTCCACAGTTCCCAACCACATCTCGCATTGTATAAAAGCCAGCGTTTCTCAAATGAGAGAGACGTTTTTTTCCTCTTTGCGTTTTGGATCTGATAAAAGCCACATGGAGCATTGTCAGACCTCTCCAACTGGCTGAGTGCACAGATGAGCCACCCTCACTCAGAGTTAGTAGGGATACTTTTAATCTTTGATATGGTCACGGCTCTGATGAGATAAAAGATTTGGGGTGGATGCCTAGGTTGTGCTCTGTCTCCTGCAGATTACCCTTTCTTTGAAAAGAAGAGGCAGAGAATTGCCATCATTTTCCTGATAAGATCATGAATCAGTGCAATTTGCCAGACATCACATGAATGCGCATGACGTGGGACCCCCACCTTCTACTCTCTCTGATGTAGATCATTTTTCTTTAAGATGACGGACCGTTTCCTTTTGAATGTCAGTGCCTTGGTTGACGAACTCAATCACTTCAAACGTGCACACAAAAGAAAGTTTGGCGTAAGCAATGGATGCTGACTGGGTTTGTGACTGAGCTGGAATTTGGTTGCAAAATATGCTGTACTACTCCCATGAGAGTGCATATAAAGCAAACAGTCAGCCACAGCTCTGCCTAGTTCTTCCTAGTGGCTTATCAAATGATGTATGACTAGTTTCTACCAGGGAAACCCTCCAAAAACACAGAACCTCACAGACCCCCACCTCCTCCCCTCTGACAACCAGGGCTAACCTCATTTATCTCGTGAACCCTGAACAGCTGCTTTTTCTTCGAACCATACACACCCCTTGTCCGTTTTACCCATGTATCTAACTATATAGGCCAGAAGGAAGGAAGCTCCTTAGGAAGTGGTGTGAGAGCTAGATACTCTCCCTGAAGACATGCTATTATTCTTAAACAATGTTTAGAGTGCAAAGTCTCTGTTGTTTTTCATTAGAAAAGAAATCACCTTGCCTTTGCCAAGGATCTTGATCAAAACCAGCCGCTTATGACTTTTAATTGAAGCAAGCTGGACCTCCATGTAGAGCAATACACGTAATGTGACAAGTTAACCCATCTCTTTAACAGCATTTCTCGAAAACAAGGGGGGGGGGGACACAGAATAGCACATCCATTACGGAAATCCGGATTTGTCATATTTCAAAGTCCAGTTTAGAATGAGGAGAGAGCAAACGTAGCTGGGGTGTCTGCCACATCTTTCGGACAGCTGCACACATGCATCGGTTTTGCTTTCGGGTCTTTATTGATGTTTTGTACATGTGTTTTGTTCAAAAGGTTCTTACCCCTCAGGACAACTTGGCAACCAGAGTGGAACGGAGCACAATGTGTGTCTTTCTAAATGGCACCAAGCTCAGAGTGAAAATCTCTTCAGGAAACAGCCCCAGAAATAAAGTTCACTCAAGTTTTCTTCCCGTCATTCCCAGAAAAAACTGATTTAAAACATGGGTCCTGAATGATCGTTATTGTTGAAATTCATTTAAATTGGTGTGGGCTGGTTTGCATCACTCACTATTGTTCTTGGTCTCTCTTCTTTTTTGTGCAGCTCTTTAGCACACAGTAATGAATGCAGCATTCTGTGCTGCAGAGCATTTACTTAGGCCTGAATGAATACACAGGCAATGCATTAATACTCAAATGACATATGAAAGCTAGTTCACACATACTCTGAAAAATTAGAGTGTTGAATTTGGATTCAGTCTTTCAGTTGACTTCTTTTGGCCATAATTGTTTTGACAGTAGCATTAACTACATTGGGTGTTAAAACCTATATGTAAATATAGATTTTGTGTGCATATAGGTATTAACATACCCATGATTCACAGCGAGATCTGATTTCTCAACAAAATAGCTAACCATTTAGCTTCTATCCCCACTACATTTAGCCCTAATGTCTATTTATTTCTCTCTTATTCATAATTCAGCTTATACATGCTAACTATTTCGAAAGGATCCTCTACAACTTGATATGCTCATTACCGATTCTAAAATCTTAAAGTATCAAATAACACCCAAAATGTATATCAAAGTATGTATTTTAATAAAATATGTATGTCGCATTGCAAGGGTTCTCTATGTAATCTAATATGGCTTGTGGTGTGTTTAACTGTCCAATGACATTGCATTAGCGGCAGTTCAAAAAGATGAGGTGGCTGGCTTCGCATAACTTGGAGGAAGCTTGTGCTTGCCTTCACCCTCCTAGCACTGGTGGTATCATGTGATTCAGGCAGTCCTAACAAGTGAGTGGAATTGGTCCGACCAAATTGTGGAGAAAATTGGAAAAAATACCCCACCAAACTAAAAAAAAAAAAAAAAAAAAAAAAAAAAAAA
>JAILXH010157857.1:2441-16426 GCA_023558415.1 Piaractus mesopotamicus
TTGAGAGTAAGGCAAAATAACCTCACTACTGACAGACAAGCAAGCCATCCATAACCCTATATCAAATTGATGAAATGATTAAATGAGTAAAATGAGTAAATTCTGGACTATCAGTAAATGGTATCTGATTGGCATCTGCAAATCAAAAAGAAGTTGATTACTAGGATAGTTAACCATTTCACACAATTTACCCCGACTTAGTTACACAGTTACATTCAGGGGCACATTCACCCACCCCTCACACTGAGAGATAGAGAGATGGAAGAAATGCATGCAAGACTGAAATTTCTGTAAAAAAGGCAAATCTACTACACTATAAACAACAATAATCATTTTACCATATAAAAGTGAGTAAACTGAACAAAAGTTGAATGAACGTGCAATAGTAAAGTAACAGAACAATATGTGTTTCATTCTGTTCACTCATTATTTGAAGTACAATAAAACTCAAATTTTAGGGCAGCCAGGTTACTGACTTGTATAGCTTAAAATTTCCAAATTATCACCCATTTGAAAACCAGCCCAACCTGAACACGATGTTGTTCCACTATGCTGTCAAGCTGTGATCACGTGATACTCTCCTGATGTTTACATCAGTATTATGTGACAGGAGCCACACTTACGAACAATAACAGCAAATAGGCATAGCATTAGGTTAGTAAAGGCTTCATTCAGCTTACCAAATGCACTGCCTTCTGAGAGGTGCTTTTGAATTAATTTTCCTCCTTTCTGTAATTCGGCCATCACCAAAAACATTGTGGTTTTCAGTATTCTTGTCATGAACTTTTATTAGTTTTATTAGTTTTGTTAGTTCTAATGAATGGGGTCAATTTGAGCTCCATTTTAACTGTTAGCCTTGTCTCCATGTCACAAAAAAGAAAAGCTGAAGTCAGCTTCTTATTTGCTGTTTTTTGTTTTTTGTTTTTTTTAAAGTTGAGACACCAGAATGTAACTGCACCATTTAAGGTGGAGTGGGAAAATTCGAACAAGAAGCTGGCAAATAGGAAGCCAACTTTAGCCTCCTTCTTTTTCTATTACCTAGTTTTGTTATGACATTACTGAGATGTCGTTTCGAGCAGGACTGCAATTACTGAGGGGCTCTGAGTTTGGCTAATTATAGGAGATAACTCACTCTGGAATTATTACTTGGCAGACTTGTAAAAACTATGGACATGGCAGATTCGTACTGGAACAAAATCACAGAGCTCGTCAATAATCACTCAAATTACAGCACGTCCCCAGGTAATACTAATCCCACTCCAATAGGGCTTTAGATTTAATTTAAATTTAAATTTAAATATTTAGGAGGAAATATTCGCTGTAAAGCTACAGCTTACAAAGCAAAAAAAAAAAAGGGTTTCTTGGATTTCTGTTACAAGCTTCATATGTCAAAATCTGTGTGCAGACTCAGGTGCTGTAGTATTGACAACCAGTGTGGTAAAGCAAAAAAACTTTGACCATGCTAGCAGAAATTAGCATTATCGTTGCGGGTGTTTTTGATAAACAAAGGCTACTAACAAAGTAAAGATTTACAGGTTACAGGTTTGTATATGATATTCAGGATTATTATATGATAAAGCGCAGGATATACAGGATGTACATTTTAGGTAGTATGTTTCTTTCTTTACTTTATGTTAGAGCAGCTTCACAGCTCAGCTGGTAAATATTGTTTTGTAAATATTGCAAAAGCTATTGCTATTTAAAATGGCATTACAATATATTTAATGATGTCATTCTTTAAAATACAATCTTATGTATGACATCATTCTTTAATATAAAAAGTTAGGTCATTATGATTTAAAAAAAATATATACTGGCTATATTGTCTGATACATGCAGTGGGACTTTACACTGCAATGTTCATGACCTAAACTCCAAAAACAGATCTGTGAAAGCAATTTTTGATTTAATCGAACACATGGTGTACTTTATTATGTACTAAACTGAGAAATCCTGCTTTGTAAAACACATCTAGCTAACCTTCCACTGATCCACGAAATTTGATTCCAACATTTAGAATCACACAGTGCTGAACCTTGCACACTGTTTATTGAAATTCCAGATTGTAAATTTAATGAAAACACTAGCCAAAAAATGCTTATCTACAGACAGTGTCTGCAGGACTGGGGGAAAGGGGAAAATCTGTAGAGGTGCTGCTGGCACACAGTCCAGACATTCCTCTAGAGACGACAACATGCAGTGGCGGGTCAGCAGTGACAGGGCATTCTCTCTGGCCCGGCCGTCCATTGTTTGGAGAGTGATTGACTGAGGAAGGGGGTTGTTGATACTGCTCTTATCTGTGTTCTTCTGGACTTGGCACAGTTAGGGTGAAGGGTCCTGTCTGGACTAGTGAAAAATACCTACCCCTTCCAAACATACACATACACTGAACTGGTCAAATCACAGATGGAGTGAGAGGTCATTTAAAGGCCAAAGATGATCTACAGATGATCATCCAACCTGGTGACATAATCTCTTTTTGTGGAAATATGCTGTTATTCTTTGTTTTTTCATTTTCTTTCTTGAGTTTTTGCTTGAAAGGTCAGAGGTGTGAGAAGATATCTTGACTCACGTGCTCTAAAAGTGAATGAAAAGGAACTGAATCCATCATTTGCTGGCCTGCTGGCCAAGCTCAGACGGATTCCCTCCTCCTCTGCAGGCTCTCAGGGGGAACATTTGCCAGTGCCAAAGAATTCATATTACCACCTGTTTTACTGTGCACTCAAGACCCATCTGCCCGGCCCCCGTGGAGCCGTAAGATGGGCTTATTAACTGGGTAGCACACCCAAGTGCTTGCCGCTGTTTTCATTTGTGCAGGGCAATAACGGAGCATGATGGTTATAAAGAGACACAATAGTCAGAGAACAATTGGCACAGGGAGCAAACTCAAACTGCTCATAATGAATAGCTCTTGAAATTAATACTCTCGCTACTTACACTTTGTCCCACCCCTCCTTTCACAAACCCCCATTGCCTCACCTCTCTCGTTCACTAAGATGATGAATGCAGTTTTAATTTAGCGGCTTGAAAAGTGCCAAAAGCCTCAGTCAGATTTCCAGAGGCTTTGCTGAGCTGCAGTGAGAGTTTATTGTTCCTGATGGTAGGAGTAAAGCGAGAGCAGCGTGCAGCTCGGGCCCAAGAACTCTGCAGCAGCCAGCCTTTGTTCTTCACTTCAGAGAAGTAGCAAGCAAGAAGTCATGGGACCCAGTAGAACAGAGGAACAGCTGAGCAGTTTTTGGATATTAGGCCTACTTTTCCATATCATTACTGTTACTCTCTTTCATCTCTTGTATGTGGACTTAACTCAGAAAACAGCATAACAAAGGAATATAAAGATGACTATGACTCAGTTTCTCAGAGCTAATTTTCTCAGGTGACAAAGTAAAATTCAGTCTACAGCTCAGGCTGAAGATTTTGCCTCATAAAATAAAAGATGTAATCCTGAAAGATCACATCTTCTAGGCGCAAGTTCCATCATACTCCAGCATCATATACTAGTCAATGCAAATATAAGAATCCTTATTTTATTGCTGACATGTGGCCTGGGCCTGTGGACACTGCGGCAACTGGCCTTTGTTCTTCACTTCAGAGAAGGATAAAAGTGGTAAAAGTAGCTAGCAAGGAGCCATGAGACTCAGTAGAACAGGGCAACAGTTGAACAGCACAAGATTACGGTTTCATTTCTTCGATATTAAGACTACTTTTCCATATTATTATTCCAGTTTAATGAGAAACCCAAACCATAGGCTTGGGCTGGAGTTGAAAAGGAGCCGCACAGCTGTTCAACTTTATGGTTGCATAGAAGTGTTCAGTCTTCATCTGTAGCAAACATTTCTAAGCCAGTTTGCTCCTCAGCTAAACGCTCACATGACTTGCAGCTGGGTGAGTGATAGTGAGCATTTTAACTCACTGACAGCATGAGCATGATTTTTAATGCATAGCTCAATGGCTTACTGTAACTATTCCTGCTAGTAATTCAGTTCAGGCCATAAATTTTAAAACAAAAGAAGTAAAAAAAGCAAAAGGGAAAAATACACCTTTCGCTAGCACACATTGGTGCTATTACTGTTTCAAATAGTATGTTAGCGCTAAGCGGATTTACATTTTTTTGGCCATTCTAGATTAAACATAGACATTTGAAGCATCAAACAGAATGTAATATATATTTTAACCTTGTAGTATGTCGCAGTTTTAGAGTGACTCCTTCAATACAGAGCCCTGGCATTGAGCTGCTGCTTGTTTTTCAATTCTAACAGCTGACTGAAACCTGGTTAAACTACTGCTCATATTTGTAGTCAGGAACATACAGGACATCCAGAAAGACTGCAGTGATGTTTTTTCTCACAAATTTTGTCCAACCCTTTGGAAATCAAAATATGACTGGTTTATTCCACTGTCACTTCCTTAAATAACATTGGTAGTTAATCTAATGTGTAAGGCCTTTTGTCCATGTCCCGAACTCCTAACCAATAGGAAAGCTTATTTGGCTGTATCTACCTAGATTCCAGGAGGGAGAAAAATCCTGATTGGACAATTTTCCACTGGGCATTGCAAGATTTTAACCCTTTTTGTTTGCATCCAAAACTTAACAATGACTTGACCACATTACTTGCAGAGCATAAATACAATAAGTACAATGATGAAGTAAAAATAAAGATTACAGACATATATTTTGTAGTTTCCAGAAATCATTAGGACTTCTAGAAGGCCTGGGTGGGGTGTTCCCTTCTGGTAAAAACTATGAGTGCACTGAAACCTGACTAATCAAGTGCTTGGTGGAATTCTGCTGTGATTACGTTAACGATCACAAACAATATACTTAATTAGAATTTGAATATTGTAGAACACAGTGGGAGTTGTTTTAGTCTAAAATCATTTGGAGACCAAATGATTTCATAAGGGTAGTCAAGAGTTTTAGTTGGTTAAGACAGTTCATGTCCTGCAGTGGTTTCTTCTTATAATTAAAATGTGGGTGAAATAGTTAGGAAATATGGCCTGGCCATGCTGTCTGCCAGGGACCAGATTGGGACAGAGAGGATAGTAGTTCTCTGTGCTGAGAGTTTGAGAGTAAACTGTGCTTAGTTTCTGTGATTAGCTCACAGCATTGAATTTGAATTTGTGGTCTACTGTGTATCGTCCTTTATTGAACTCATTATGGTTTATAACTGCTGTGACATGCACTTCTCCTTTGGAGAGCTGTGGATGGATGTCCTTTTGTTTGAAGGAAGGCGGAGCAAGCAGGGATGTAGATCAGACATCTGATCTTGGCGCTCTCCTCTGACAGACCAGCTCTTGCTGCCTTTCTCCTGTGCGATTTATGTTGGCATGCTGCTCCGGTTTCTGACCAGGATCACCGCGCTCCTTCCAAAACAGGAAGACCTCTGCGACACTGATAGAAAAAAAAATCAGACAAGTTCGGGTTCCTGGAGCGCTGGCGCGGCAGGCCCGGGCCTGATAAAATTCCCCGGCAGCAGGCGTGCTCTGCTCCCATCTTGCTGGACATAAGGTCTGTCTTGAGAGGCACAGACAGGAAATGGTGGCGCAAAGCACCGTTTCCTGAACCAACCACTACATCCGAGGGAGCCTCCCTCCAGGGTCAGTGAGCAGAAGTGAGGCAGCCTCTGTTGGGAACTGCATAAGGCCCTGAGTCACTGCTTGTGCAGGCTGACCTTTCAGTTTATCAAGCATACTACCATATGAAAGAGATCACTGTAGGACCAACGCTGGCCGGGATCGCTGGTGGATTATTCTCAGCACAGCAGTGACACCAACATAGTGTGTATTAAGCTGGTACAAGTGTATCAGACACAGCGGTGGACGGGGTTTATAAACACCTAAATATCACTGTTTCATTGAGAATAACCTGCTCACTAAAAATATCCAGCCAGCAGTGGTCCTGTGGTCAGAAACTGAGCACTGGCAAAGTACTACAGGATGACTAACACAAATTGTGCAAGGGAAAAAGATGAGCTGTAGTCGCTAACCTTAGACTTACAAGATGGTGGTGTGTCTACTAAAGTAGCCAGTAAATGGTTTGTGTGTGTGTGCTTGTGTCCACTGTAAGAACACTTTTTCCATTCCAGGCTGCTGCTTTAGGTTCTTTTTTGTTATGCTTTGTTTGTGGAATGTTCGTGACATGTTTTTAACTTTCCCTCTGGCCCAGGAGTTTTCCTCTGTTGACTGAGAGGCGATTATCATGATAATGAAATTTTAACTGATGATTAATTGACATATAAATGACTGCATTAAACAACTTGTCTTCTTTTGTTCACTGTGTGTAGCTCTTAAAGAAAGGGCTTGAAGTGCTTAAATTTGCTGATTAGCTATCCTGCACCCTAGCTGTCCATACTCAGCTCTCAACATTGAAGCTCAAATAAACAAACATTACTCATTGCTGCCCTCTAAAGGTGCTATAGCACCATTCAGAAATGAAAGCTTTTGTTCTTTTCATAAGACCCATGACGAGTCTCAAACATGGTTTTCTGTTTTCTTTTATTCACATGTGCTTGTTTTGGCCCAACGGATAAACAAACCACATTCACGTTGTGCTTGTTGTGATGTAAAGCACATTATTGTGAAAGCTAACAACTTTAAATTGTTGTTTAACAATTGTGGTCAAATAACTACGATAAGACGATAATGTAATAATTACGACAGTGCTAACTGGCCAACAGTTTTTGCACCATGGCAGCAAAATTTGACTAGGCTGCAAGCTGGGAAACTATACAGCATAGTTGGAAGAGTTTTCCCCCTGCTGGGGAACTGTGTGCGATATTGTGGGTGTATTTTTTGTTTGCTGCTGATTAGCATTTCTTTGGTTTGAGAAAGCCATTATATAAAATACAATTACTTTAGTATTCTTATTTATTGTTACAATGTTTAAAAAACCCAGCAATGCTGCTGTGACTGATACACTCATGTCAGCCCAACACCCACTAATATGACGTTACCATATTGGTATCACTGCTGTGCTGTGGGAGCACATCAGTTATCAAGCACACCTACCATATAGAAAAAAGAGATCACTATAAGACCAATGCTGGCCATTATCCAAATATCTAGCACTGGTCCTATGATGATCTGTATTTATTGACTGACATGGTAGTGCCTGACTGTGAGTTTGGGTCTAACCTACCTGGCTCTTATATTCAGGTTCCCCTGAAGTCTTCATTACTTGGATCAGGTATTTTAGACCAGAATTCCAACCAATCTCGGCAGAGTGCTAGATCGCTAGGACCAGGATTAGGCACCCCTGGGCTACAGTAGTTGTGTATCTACAAAGTGCACCAATACGGCAGGTGCACTTGACACAATGACCAAAAGGTGTAGGTACAAGATAATGACGTTACATAAAACGCCAATTTAGATTAGGACAGGTCACTGCTGGACTAATGTGTTCGGTATTTAGATATTTTACATAGAGATGAAGTAAAATATATTTGGGGAAACGTAACAACTATATGAAGGTTAGTCAGTACATCAGTTGACAAAGTATCAGCCAAGAATTAATTGTGATTTAGCAACGTATTCAGTCAATAAAGTGACACAGACTGGATTAAAAGACTGAACTGACTGACCAAACTGTTAAATAGGTGAAAGGGTGGTGATCACACGCTTATGATTAATTCATCCAGTGACTTCATATTTGCCCTTTCCCTGGACGATGTGCAGCCTAGCTCGCTGTGAGAGCAAATGGTTGGAGATGAAAGCCACCTTGTTGGTAAATGAGCGCCTCGTTTCCGCTGCGTCACTTCTCATTAGAGAGATGACCAAGTGGATTACATGCTATGCTGTGCCCTGCCTCAAAAAAAAATCTGCTGCTACCACCACTCCTCAAAACACACGTATACATATATGTATATACCAACACACACTGCCCACTTTGCTGATGTGTCAGCAGTCAGCCATTGGCCTTAATTCAAACCTGAAGGCTGATATAGCATATGTTGTACTGTAGGCTTACAATAGATTGGCAGATTGTCACAGTTTAACCAAATAATGCTAATGTGACTAACCTTGAATAAACACTGAGTGAGTACAAGTAGTAATGACAGAGATTTATACTTTGTATGTGATTTTATGACTAAATTTGTCTATGACAGGTACATCTAAAAGCCAAGATGTTTTTAAGACAAGTGGTATGGCTACAGCTTGGATGCAGGTGAAAATGTTTTGCTCTCTGATGAATGAGTAAGACGTTCAGTATCATGTTCTTCATATTACACAGAGTAGACAGTGTATCACTGGGTCATTTCAACATGAAAGCAGTCTGAGCCTTTTCAGCAGGTAGAAGTCAGCAAAAAAGACAAACTACATGTTACCATTGGCTTTGGTTTACTTATGAAATGTGATTGGTTGACACTTTTTGATATTCTGTTTAATCAACTTTAAAATTACAGGGACCAATGCATTCTATCTTCTCTGAAATCACAGTTTATTTTTCTGCCCACTCAGTAGTGAAGGTCACAAATGTCATTTTGTAGGCTGACTGAATAGTACTGCAGTAGTTTTACAGCACACTTGTGTAAGACAACATTATGAGATCTATATACTACACAGAGCCAGCAGAAGTGGCTGTTTTAAACAGAAAAAAGGCATATACATCTTAGATATGGTTGTAACTAGCTAGTGTCAGTAAGGAATATTCTGTACCCTTAGAACACTAACAATCCAACTGATTCCAACTTCTTAAACACTAGCAGGGTCAAAACACAATATATTGCAGCTGGCTTTTTTTTCCTCAGTCATTTGCAGTAACTGGAGAGAGTTGAAACTGAGTGTTTATTCACCAGCTCTGTTAATAATAAAATGGCATTTCTGTAATGTGATATTATTTCACATTCTTGGCATACAGCATGTTGCATGTCTCTAGTTTTTTAGTACTCTGATAGACACACAGGCTTTAAAGAGAATTTTCACTGATTTTTTCAGTTGTTGAGATGTAAACAAAGTCAGTCAGAGTGGTTTGATGGGAAGTACTTACCCACTTCTGATTTCTTTACAGTTGCGATGTCTCCAACATAAATATAGGCATGGATTTGCTATCCAAACCTACCAGTGCACTTACACGCCTTCAAATATTTTATTTATCATGTAGGGGTAAATCTTTTTTTCCTTTGGGTACTATTTTGCCTTAAAATGCAATGCATATTCCTCTCCACCATGAATGGGTTTTTAAAAATAGGTTTTAGGTCAAAACTGTATTTCAAAACTATCATAACACAATTGTAAAATGTCTCAGGCATCAGGCAACATGTTTGTAAAATTTTTTTTGTAACAGCGTGTGAGGCGGCTTTTAGAGACACTGAACGCTTCAGCTGTCTGGTTCCTATCACCACTGCTGTGCAAAAATTGCTCCAAGTTCCTCTAGAATGGTGCATTTCACATTAAACCACTCTGATTAACTTTGTTTAAATTATAATGAATAAATATACAGAAATTTTGAAAAATCTGCAGATTTCCTTTTTAAGACAATATAGTATCTTTTGTACTTGTCATCTATGCCAGGTATGTACACCCCTGAGCATTTACAGAAACAACAGTTCCTCAAGAGTTCTTTAGAAAAGGCAATGGTTTCAAATAGAACTGAAACCATTGAAACTCTCAAAAAATCATGTGAATGCATACATGGTTCTTTGCATGGTTAAATGGGTCTTCTCTATGATGTAAAACCTGTTGCGTATGGTTCTTTAAAGAACTTTTAGGAAAATGGTTCTGTATAGCAGTGGTTCTCAGACCACTTCTCAGGGACCCCCAGAGAGCCCACATTTTGCTGTGTTTCTAAGTGCTGCAAGTTGGGTTGTAGCAAAAATCTGGACTGCCTGGGGGGTCCCTGAAGATTGGTTTGAGAACCACTGTGATAGCACCAAAAAGGGTACCGCTGCTGTTACAAGTTTTTAAAAAGAAAAACAAACTTTTTTGTACTTTACATGTTTCTGATGTCTAAATGATTCCCAGTTATAGTATTAAAACTTCAAGTGAATAAATAGGTAATGGTAAGTTAAACAAATATGCACACACGCACACATAAACAAAACAAACCAAACAAACTAAACGTAAGTGTGAGAAGAAAGATATCAAGAACTGGAAGAGCATGTGACGGCCATTGCTGTTTGATTGTTCCAGCCTTGTTTAAACGACTAATAAACAAACTGCCTAGTAGCTTTGTTAACAGTGGAATATTGCTAAATAAAGTAAGTTATGCACAGAACATGAATGTCTTAACAACAGAGAAACATTAACAACATAGAAATGTTCACTTAACACTATGTGCCATTTACACTAACATGTTATGAACATTAACAGCTCAATTCATGACTTGATGGATGCATTTTGCTCACCTACAGCTAAAGCAATCAACACAAGACATTGTACCAGATAATTCTATATTATGGATACTTGCAAGGTTCATGTCAATGCTTTACAGCTCTATAATTAAAGACAAAAACTTGCTCTGAGTATGTGGCAGGAAGAGTCATGCACAGACGCTACTTTCAAAACACAGCTCCAAGTCTGTGCCATCTTCAGCATAGAGGCAGACTGGTAGACACGGCTGTTAATAAGGATGGGATTTAATATATAGCTGGTTATCAAACAAGATCAGAGTTAGCAGGAAACTTACCGCACATTCCCCTGCACCACAGACAGACATTTATAAATACTGTATATTAACTGGAACATTCAAGGAGGTTGTTAAAAGTGGGAGAACTTGGCAAGATCTTTCTTCATCTCACTGTACTGGGTGCTAAGTCTGCCCACAGCTTTAGCATGCTCCTCATCCACCTCCTCCTTCAGTCGAGTCTGCTCCTTTAGGAACTCCTCCCAGTCCTCTCTTCGCCTCTCCATGTACTCCTGCAGACGTGTGCTCTATGTGCAAATATAAATGAATCATGGAGCAGTTTTGGTAAGCAGAAAAGTACTAACTTACTTAGAATTTTTAAAATTAGTTTAATATGTCATAGATCTTGGTGGAAATTACTCAATAACAATTCACTCATTCATAATTAAGTGAGGCAATTTGAGATTGTTGAGAAGTTTCCAATGCTTCTAAAGAACAGTGCCATTTACATGTAAACTGTGGATGCTGATTTAACAGCAGCCTTCTTTTGAGACAAGTAAGAACACAGGACAAGTCTTCAAACTTACATTCTGGGCTTCTTGCTCCCTCTGCTGGATCCTTTGTGTCATATGATTGGCAGCTTCCACTTCATAAAAGAAAGATTTTTCCATTACTAATTAATGCAAAAACTGTGCCATGCTAGGTTATGACTTTCTAAATAGGAAAGCTGTTATGTGCTTAAAATCACTAAGTACAACAATTCTTTTAGGGTTGATTTCTTAGACATAGACTAAGCCTTCTGTAGGACTAAATTGAATGTCAATGTTGAGTTACCATTAAAAGGCTTTTAAGTCTCAGGCTTGTGTCAGGCTTAATCTGGGTCCCGGAAGCTGGCCCTTGAAAACTAATTTCCAATGATTAAGAAATCCAGGACCGGAAACAGGATTGGAAGACCTGGGTCTTGCATTTTACATTTCTAAATGTAACTAATCAACTAAATTAGGGATGGGCATTTCAGATTTTCTGAATTATTATATTATCTGAATCATTATTAGAAATATATTTGAATAATTACCTAAAATAAATCTTTACTCTTAAGATTACAGACTACCACAACAGATGCACCTGACAAAACACAGCACACAGTACTGCTGAACGATATGGAGGAAAACATCTAGTTGTAATTTTTCTGACCAATATTGTGACTATATATGAGTAACATGGGTTTGAATGAAGACCTTTCTTACTACCATGCCTCGGAATAAACAACAGTATCCTTTGAAAACCCTGTAGGGAAACAGTAACTGCAGCTAAAGAATCCAAACACCACTATCTGCATTCAGCCCATAACAGCTGCACCTACAATTCTTTCATATTGTGACACAAATAAACAAACACACAGCAGTACACATACGTCGGGTAAATATGTCACATAAATTATCCTGCATGCACTCTGTGCATTTGGGCAGTACTTGTTCGTTGGTCTCGGCCACCATCTTGTTCAGGTTTTCTAGCAGACGGCACTCCCTAAAGCCACGTTTGTCCTGTAGAGAAAAAATTTACAGCTGAACGGAAGAAATGAATCTACATCTCTCCCATACACATACATACACGCAGAAGCCCTTTACATTGAACTGGCACTTTCGTAAAATTTGTACTGTTGTAATTACTAGTAGAAAAGTCCCCCTTATGTTCCAAGTCAAAAATAAAAAAACAAAAAAAACAATGGTAGCCGCTGATAGTTGTACTTGTACTGTAAACTGGTTGTATTTTAGTTATTCAGCAGCCACACATGAGCACTGCTGGCTAAAGTCTTTTTTAATGTCTTGCTCTCATCCACATTCCCACCACATTAGGCCTTGGCAATATCCAAAAATTAGCACAAAGCTTTGTAGTTAAAAAACTTCGATTATGGGTTATCAATGCGCCTCCTGCCAGATAAACTTTACGCTGCAATATGTGCTCTAAAAGAGTGATTTCCAAAGCTAGGCCCATTTGCTTTATTAGAGAAACAAGGTGTTTTCTATTGTTATAGCTCAGTCACTTTGGAATTCAGCTATAGATATAATTGGAAAAGCGTGTAGCACTATATTTTTTATGATTTTAATTATTGAACTCATTTGAACCGCCAGGACACTTAAGCTGTACAGAATATGCTGCAAACTTTTTCTGTGAAGTTAACACAGAGAGTGACAAATTTACTCTAAAGTTGCATAGTGGCTTTTTAAAGCCCCATATTAGCCCACTGTTTAAACAGTAAAACTGAATAAAACATTATGTGTGCCTATTATTTAAAGTTATTTAGCAAGCTGTTTAAAGTTTCTCTCTAGAGCTCTTTCGGGTCTCTTTCCCAAAACAGTGATTATCGCCTTTTAACTTTGTTTCTAAAGAGTCTGAGACGGAGATAATATTAGAATGGAATCAAGTGAAGAACATCAACTGAAGTTACAGACTGAGCTATGAATGGAATAAACATCAGCATCAGTGGATCAGAGGGAGATTCTGTAGTGACACACACAGTCTCACCTCTTTCTACTGGAGCTAAATACTCCTTCACTCTGTACACTGTATTCGATAGAGTGGAGAGCAGCAGATACACCTTTACCAGTGTCACCAGTAAGTCTGGCCACTATTAAAGTGGACTTTAATGACTTATAATTAGACATCTGTCAGTCTTAAATCACAGTTTAAAAATGAATGAATGTCAAAGTAATTTTAAATGTGTAGCAAAACATTTGAGTTATTTTTTAACCAACAGCAGTCCTTTACATTTCATCAATTTTGGTATCAATCTTGTTTCCACCTCTGCCTCTTTCTTGCCAGCAGTTTACTTGCCAATCACTGATGATATCTGAATACATTACCCAGGCCTACAGTGCATCCATACTGTTTCTAACCAAAACCACTTGAACATAAAGTCACTTATTATCTCCAAAGCTGTAAGCAGGAAATTCCACACAAGAACATCTGCCTATTCTGCCTTTAACAATTTAGCTATAACTTCATATTTAGATCATAAGGAGTGTTTTTTTTTGAAAAAGGCACAATACAGGGCAGCCAATCAGAACAGAGGTTATTTACCAGTTATTTATCAGTCTTAAAAGCACAGTAAGAAATAGCTTGTTTAATCTTAAAGGATAAAGAGAGATTGGAAAATGATGACATAAAACCACACAAACAAAAGTGGGCCTCAGGAAAAAATTAAATCACAAGAAAAATACAGCAGATTTTTTTAATCCGTGAAGTCATGCTGTTTGGTGACAACAGTACAGGTCAGTGGTGGCAGTGTGATAACAAAAAGGATGTTTCCCTGGCACACATTAGGACCTCTAATACCCAATGAAGACCACTTCTACAGCATGTGCTAAAAATCTAAACTTAACTATACACTAATTATGTTGGCAAAAAAAAAAACAAAAAAAAAAAA